>CM068870.1:20677500-20817500 GCA_035149815.1 Branchiostoma lanceolatum
ATCCATCCATCCATCCATCCATCCACCCATCCTTCCATCCTTCCATCCATCCATCCATCCATCCATCCATCCATCCATCCACCCATCCTTCCATCCTTCCATCCATCCATCCATCCATCCATCCATCCACCCATCCTTCCATCCTTCCATCCATCCATCCATCCATCCATCCACCCATCCTTCCATCCTTCCATCCATCCATCCATCCATCCATCCATCCATCCATCCATCCATCCACCCATCCTTCCATCCTTCCATCCATCCATCCATCCATCCATCCATCCATCCATCCATCCACCCATCCTTCCATCCTTCCATCCATCCATCCATCCATCCATCCATCCACCCATCCTTCCATCCTTCCATCCATCCATCCATCCATCCATCCATCCATCCATCCACCCATCCTTCCATCCTTCCATCCATCCATCCATCCACCCATCCTTCCATCCTTCCATCCATCCATCCATCCATCCATCCATCCATCCATCCATCCATCCATCCATCCATCCATCCATCCTTGGCTGCGAAGATAGAGTATTTGGCCTACCCAATGATGATAATATGATAATAACTATAACATGTATAACCTGACTACAAACTGTGTTTTTGCTTTATATACAGAAGGGCAACAACATTATCCTGATGGGGAGTCCAGGTGCAGGGAAGACCACAGTAGGGAGGATCCTGGCAGGGATGTTAGACAAACCTGTGATGGACATAGACAACGACCACCTGGAGTCACACTGGGGCATCCCCGTAGCAGAACAGGTACTTATGACTTACTGTAGTTACAGTAATACTAGTAAGCAGTTGAACCTCAGGCCTGAAGCATGACCCTTCTTCATTAGCTAGTAGTGCAATGCGACTTCACTACGGCTCGCATATTCAGCCAAGCACACCGGGTCACCCTTACTCTTCTCAATAATTAGTTGTTGGCTTGAGTTCCTTTACGTGTAGAGGTTTGGCCCTTGAGGCTTATGCCTTGCTAGGGAAGATGTATTAATGATTGAAATAGTTGCTGTGTTTTTGACTGCATATTTAAGCTTATGACGTCATGTCAGTGTCAGAAAAAACAATAGTAAGAACAAACAGTTACATGAAAATCAAAGGTCATCTTTGGGAGTCATTGACTGCTGCAGTCTTTCCCATGTATGATGTCAGACCATTTCTGCTAAGCAGAGAAAGCAGCATGTACCTGTTAGTGTCATCGTTTTGTTTGAAAATCACTCTTTTTAGTGTACAATAGGGCCAAGCAGACCTTTCACAGTAGTTTTGCCCATTCAACCCTGTTAACTACTAGTAAAGGTTTTTATTGAGACATCATTTTCTTCTCCTTCCTCCAGCTGTCCAGACTTGGCCCTGAAGGTTTCTTACAAGCGGAGGGAGAGGCCGTGATGAACTTCACAGCAGACAACTGTGTCATTTCTCTATCTGGGTCCAACCCCATGCACCACAGGGCCATGGAACACATCAGTACACTGGGTAAGTATTACATCTCATCAGACAATTGTTTCATTTCTCTATCTGGTTCAAACCCCATGCACCACAGAGCCAATTGGAACACATCAGTACACTGGGTAAGTATTACATCTCATCAGACAATTGTTTCATTTCTCTATCTGGTTCAAACCCCATGCACCACAGAGCCATGGAACACATCAGTACACTGGGTAAGTATTACATCTCATCAGACAATTGTTTCATTTCTCTATCTGGTTCCAACCCCATGCACCACAGAGCCATGGAACACATCAGTACGCTGGGTAAGTATTACATCTCATCAGACAATTGTTTCATTTCTCTATCTGGTTCCAACCCCATGCACCACAGAGCCATGGAACACATCAGTACACTGGGTAAGTATTACATCTCATCAGACAATTGTTTCATTTCTCTATCTGGTTCCAACCCCATGCACCACAGAGCCATGGAACACATCAGTACACTGGGTAAGTATTTTTTCTCATCAGACAATTGTTTCATTTCTCTGTCTGGTTCCAACCCCATGCACCACAGAGCCATGGAACACATCAGTACGCTGGGTAAGTATTACATCTCATCAGACAATTGTTTCATTTCTCTATCTGGTTCAAACCCCATGCACCACAGAGCCATGGAACACATCAGTACTACAGTAATTCACTTTATCTTCAGGGTAGCAAAATTTCACGGTGTAAGGAAAATGGACATTTTCACTGAACTTTAACTTCATAGAACGGATGTGTGAAGGAATAATGTTCACGGTACAGTCTGAGGTGACTGTGAAAATAGTGAACATAAAGTTACAGTCACTGTGAAAGAAACAAGAATAACAGTATTCTTGGATTGTACTATCTAATTATGATAACTTTCACACGAACACAAACACCAAAACTATAGCCATGAAAGTTTATTTTAAACTCCAGATCAAGATGGACTGCAAGAAAGTAAATCACAACTTAAAGATGACAGGCAGGGTTAGAAATGGAGGAAGCTTTTTTAATAGTTAAACATGCTTTGATGAAAGTCTCTGCCCTGTAATTGCTGTATTGTACTTTATTAACAAAAGTCCCCTTAGACCACACAATTTAATTTCTTGGTTAACAGATTTTTATTTAACCCAAAAAAAAATTTTGCTGGCCCAGCCTTCTGTTTTCATGTTTTTTTTTTTCTAAAATTTTTTTTGGGGAAAATCAAAAACCGTCAACCAAGAAATTGAATTGGTGTGGCCTTAGCTACTCTGCCCCTGGTAGCCTAAATATATAATATACACTTTGGCCCTTCCATATAGGATAATCTACATCTGACATTCTGTTTTGTTTGTGATTCCAGGCACAGTAGTGTTCCTTGACGTCCCCAGTGCCGACATCCTGCACAGACTGGAGGTGATGAAAGTGAACCGCATCGTGGGGCAGGGTGCCGGTATGGACATGGTCGACATACTCAGGTACATGTACAAGTTGTACTTATTACGAACGTTTAGAAGAACATTACTCTAAGTAATATAGGTAGTATAGATGGTAGTAGTTAACCTGAGGTAATTCCCGCGGCATGTTGGCAACCCCACTGCAACCGAGTGATTTTACAGAGTGCTCTGCAAATATTAGATTAAAATGATTGTTTTAAACCTTTTGTGTTTTTTGTTTTCTTTTTAGTCCTACTTGTAGATTCTGAATTATATGATATACCCATTACAAAACCACCTGGCTAAGACTTAGTAAGAGTAAGAAGACAAATCCAATTTAGGTTGCAGCGAGGTTTCAACCTGCCACAGTCCAGTGAAATACCCGCTTTACACCACCACCACCGCCGACCCCCCCCCCCCCCCCCACACACACACACACACACACACGCACACACAAAAAATTGGCAATGGACTGAAGAAATTATGATGACAAATACAAGCAATACAATTAGATATAATGTGTGAAAATCTGAGACCATATGAATGGAATGATAATGAAATGGAAGAAAAATAGCGTCGAATAAGCTATATTCTTTCTGCTACCTTAAGAAAACGCTGACTGATAATATGGACAGCAAACTATTGAAGAATGGACTATGTATCTGTAAATGGGAAGAGGAACTGTGATGATGATATAATGATGATGAAGTTTTACAGGTAAAGATTAACCATATTCGCAGGTATCGCCAACAGTTCTACGAGGGGCAATACGACATCCGCGTTCTCTGTGGCAACAACGAAAGCGCGGAAGACATCGCTAGAAAAGTCCAGGAAGTATTGAACTGGCACAAAAACAGCAATAAGTACATCTCCACAAGACAATCCAGCAAGGACAAAGAAAGTAGAACTTTCTCAGAAGTCGTCTTGGAGGGTCTTGCCCCAGACGGAGGTCTGTATGTACCGAAGAAGGGGTTGCGGCGGCTACAGGATAGTGAATGGGAGAGACTGGTTCAGTGTAGTTACCAGGAGAGGGCTCTGAGGATCCTAGAACAGTGCATCCCTCATGCAGAGGTCCATCCCTCGGTACTTAAGAACATGGTACAAACAGCTTACGCACAAGATAGGTGAGTAACAATATGGTGCTAACAATATGTCAGTCATAATTCTTCGGCATGTTATCAAAAACTTTCTACATAATATGTAATGATCAAGGTCTTCTGTACCTGGATATCTTACTTAGTCTAGTAAGTGTGCATACCTCAGGGATTATATATGGCCTCCCTCGGTCATTTAACCATGGTAAAATCCTAATTCACAACAGCCCTACAGCATCGACTATGGCTAAACAGCCCTATACGAGAATGGCAGTCTCTGCCACAAAAATCACATCTGTAAGCTGACTCAGTTCTGTTGCAAAGCTCTTTTCTGCGGATCCGCTTTTCTTCTGCGCTGTGCATCAGTCTGGCTTCTCCTGATTTGAGCTTTCTGGACAGTGTACATCTCTGCATGGAGCGATCACTTGCAAGGTCCTCCCAATCCTCAGGGATTAACTATTGCTGCATTAAGTAGACTCTTTAAATTCCCTTTTTTTTTTAGATATGGTGTTCTTTGGGTACCCAACAGAGTTATGACAGTAACGTTGACTCTCCCTGTATCTTCTTGCCAGCTTAGAGCATACAATGTTAGACAGGTATTCTACAATAATTGGTATATATTTGGTAATACATGTATTAAGAAGACGCTACGTACTGTGTTGATAGCTAATCCATAGAGTAGGGTCCCTTTGTTGACTCAGCCTTGACGAGCTACGTACAGTATATTCTGCTTCACAAAATTGATTTACCAGAGATATTCCCCATGCCTGAGTGTACTTGGAAAAGGGCACCATGATAGACAGTCAGGATCAGTCTAAGGGCTTGGATTAAAATTTTCTATCAGTTCTCACCACACAATGACATCGCATCTTTGTTCCTTTAATGTCGATGTGTAATGGTATAGTGTTATTGAAACTTACTCTGTGTAGGAATGACTAGAAATTGTCTTTACGTTTCAAGCCTAATAAAATGCTCTGGATGCCTGTAACAGGTTCAACACTGATGGTGTGGTACCCTTGGTACAGTTAAACGACAACCAGCACATCATGGAGCTGTTTCACGGGCCGACCGCGTCCTTCAAGGACCTGGCGCTACAGCTGATGCCGCAGTTCTACGCCGAGTTCTCCCGCAGACGGAGCGAAGGTCGCGACCAGCACAGGTCGCTCATCCTGGTTGCGACCTCGGGAGACACGGGCGGTGCCGTGCTGGACGGGTTCAGCAGGCTACCTGGTCAGTTAGTCCATTAGTTACTAGTTAAGATCCTTCCCACAGGTTTCATATGTATAGTATGGGGGCGGTGCCCTTTTCCTCTTCTCTATATATAGCCCTTGGGCCACACTTGTGCCACTACAGCAGGGAGCTAGTTTACTGGTAATGTGTTTAGGCTCCCTGGTCAGTGGAATGCTGTAAGTTATACATTACTGTTTGTTTGTTTGTTTAATTGTTTGTGTCATTGAACTTGAGCTTGAACATCTGTGATGTCATCTCTGGAGACAATGCAATGAGTCCTTCTGCACCACTCAGTCCGGTCTTCCATTAGCGATCTCAGCTCTGTTGTTGAAATGTCACTGAGCCCAGCATCCCTTTTAAGATTGTCAATGTGCGTCTCCTGCCCCTTTTCCTCCTTCCCTCTGTTGGTTCCCAGAGGATATGCTGGCTGGCTGGCTGTCATTAGTCTACTAAATTAAAGATACCTTAAGACCGTCAAATTAAAAAACAAGATGGAATTAATTAAATGAAATTAAATGCAGAATTATTAATCTTGAGATATGCACACTTTCATGAAGTTGACATTGTACCTTTTCTCCACAGCATCCCTCCAGCAGTATGTAGCAGTGATGGTGTTGTACCCTGAGGATGGCATCAGTCCCATACAGAAGGCACAGATGACGACCAACCAGGCTGGCAATGTCCACGTAGTTGGTATGGAGCAAACAATAATTTGTTTTTGCATAAATTTAAAGGGAGATACTGACACAGTGACAATAATGTAGAGCATTTTTTTCAATCTCTTTCTATAACTGTAAATTTTCTATGAAGCAGGCAGGTGCTAACTGCCATGTTGGTGTCTTTCATTTGCATCTTAATCATTGAAATGCAAATGAGGACACCAACATGGCTGTCAATGGCCCCAGGTTTGAAATAAAAAAAAGTGTTGACAGCTGTTTCCATCAGAAGGTTTTTAGTATTCTCCTGGTATTCTATTCTGTGAACTATATACAATTAGACATTTGATAGCGGTTATTTGAGAATGTCAGAAATTCTATTGATATCCAAAAACTTTTGAGCTAGAATTCAATACTAGTAGTACTGCCAATAACTGCATCAGATCTGCTCCGTGTTGGTGCACCCATGATGTTTGCCTGTCTGTCTGTCTTTCTGTCTGTCTGTCTATTTGTTTGTTTGTTTGTCTATCTTACCAGGGGAAAATACATACATGCACTAGTATGGCCTAAAAGGCATTTTCCAATGAGTCAAGGGCTTAACATAAACTCGAAGTTACAACATTACTGTAAAAAAGTAGCAAAAAAAGTTATGCAAATTACTAAATGATACATAAATCATACTACCAAATAAAGGAAACAATGGCAGGGCTCGAAATTCATTTTTGGACATAGGTGCACTGGTGTACCCGACCGAAGAAATTGCACCGAAAGAATTTTGCACCACAAAATAGAATTGAATGTCAGAAAAACATAATTACAAAGTTTATCACTCTTATAAGAACTTCAATCTGTAATAATAGCTAACTCCAAAATTGCAAACAAGTAATACATGACATAAAGTACAACTGTTAGTGTTACAAAAGGATATATTGCTTTTTCTGATACTTACATTTCAAGAATATTCTGTATACTAGAAGTCTACAATAAGTAGTACCTTTACCCTATAGCCCACAAAAATATCTCGGTGCACTGGTGCACCCACAGTAAAAAATTAGGTGCACAGCTCCAATTTTGGGTGCACACAGGTGCACATGCACCCTGTATTTTGAGCCCTGAATGGTGTAACCATAACATGTCTTGATATAACGTGTATGTACATGTAGAACATGATAGAATGAAATCAGCATTAAGATCAGGATTGAATTTGCATGTCAGGTGAAAACGCTCTGAATAGAAAATTAATATATAATTTTCTGTCCTGTGTGAAAAGGTGTGCAGTCAGATTTTGACTTCTGTCAGTCAACGGTCAAGAGCATATTTAAACAGCTGAGTGGTTCGTCTGTTCAGTCATCGTCCGGGCCATACCACCCACAGTATGGGGTCCACCTGAGTGCAGCTAACTCCATCAACTGGGGAAGACTACTGCCACAAGTCGTGTATCACGCATCAGCATACTTAGATCTGGTTAAACAAGGTAGGTGGATAATTATGTCATAATGTTTAAGGAACTCTATATGTTATACCTGGTCTGTGGTAACGTTTGATACTAAGGGTTCTGGACTTGTCCGTATTACATTTTATGTCATACCTGGGCCGCAAAAACGTTTGATACAGGTGTTCTAGACCGTGTGGTGATTTTCCGTATTACACGGGGTTCTACTTGTATCACCCGGGCTTCCATAGAATAATTACAATACATTTTGAGTGCGCGGGTTGCGCACCCATCAAAAATTTGAATGCCGGATTCGGAGGTTGGAATCGACGTTGTTACAATGTCTTTGTTCGAAGACACAAAACTCTCTCAACTTCATGCGCATTTTGCATTGTAATGTGTGTTTTTTCGGGTTGGTAAGACATAAATGAAATACAACACGGTGTATTCTGCATCACCTGAGGTACCAAGCCGACCGCGGGTAGGATCGCGGGCTGTAGGCCGGAGGGCGATCCGACCCGCGGGAGGGCTGGGACCTCCATATAATGTATCTGTTTGATACAGGTTCTGGACCAGTCTGTTTGTTTTTATTGAGTCCCACGGGTTTTTAATCGTATCCCATGGCTTATCAATTGTATGCCACTCAGCTTTTAAGAATATTTAGAGTGCACTTCATATATGCATGGTTGTGGAAAATTTTAGCACCAGATTCGGACATCGGAAATGATGATCTTAAAATATTTGTTTGAGGACACCAAATTTTCTCCATTTGTGACGCATTTTACAATGAAATGGTTGTTTTTTGGGGTGTGCATGACAAGGAAAGGAATACAGCACTGTGTATTTTCTATGTACGGTATTTGGAAGGGGAAAGGGGTGTTAGTACCCAGGGATTTTGGTTAAAAAGATTTTCCATGGCCTTCCATGGAGTCAGCCATTCCCCCCAAAAAATGTATTGTCCCTAAAAACCTAAGAGAAAGATACACAATCATGGCATGTAGTGTTATTGTGCCTGCCAGTCTGTGTGTTTCTGCACAGTGATTTCTCATAATAATACATGTACGCAATACAGGCAGTGCTCTTATCTTCGTAGACCTACATGTAGAGGGTCAGGGGGTGAAGTCTGCCATCTCTAATTCATCACATTATGCTATGATCATCGCTTTGGTAACAGTAAGTTAAACATCACATTTCATTTCTGTTTATTTTGCTTGCATTTATAGGTACCATCACCATGGGCCAGGAGGTGGATATATGTATCCCCACTGGGAACTTTGGAAACATCCTGGGTGCCGTGTATGCAAAGGTGAAGATGCAGGCTTCTTATTAGGTTTTCAAAATTTTCAATAACATGTCAAATTTGCAAACTGAGAAACAGGTTGCCACATGTCAAGAAGTTATCAAATGTTGTTTTTTATGAGAAGAAACGACATTTCAAAACTAGCACACACATCAAAATCAAGTCAACAAATTTAAAGCTAACTTGTGTTTAGACTTTTTTAAGATGTCACTCTTAATTAAAAGTAATTAACGTTACATCAATTACTTACTATTTAAAGTTCTTTATTCGTTATCAAAAATTGTAACAAGACAATACATAGTGGAGCGCCAGGCAGACAAGCTGATGTTGCGGACCACTCAAAAAATTTAAAGTTAGTACAATTACTAATAGATTTACACCTACTGCAACATTGACCAGTCACAGACTATTTTTGTTCACCCAGTTTACTAAGTATAAATCTATTGCAGCGGTTTAACAAAAGAAAAATATTCTTCTGCAGTATGACAATTAGTCACTAGGTGTCCTCATTGTACAGTATTGCCTTCCCTTGCCCACAGAGGATGGGGATTCCCTTCAAGCGGTTCATCTGTGCTTCCAACCAGAACAACGTCCTCACAGACTTCCTAAACACGGGTTGTTACGACCTCCGCCATCGCAGGTTACACCAAACCATGTCGCCGTCCATCGATATTCTTGTGTCTTCTAACCTAGAAAGGTAAGAAAGAAAACATGGCATGGTGAACTTTATTTCTTTGTTTGTTTGCTGTGCATAACTAGTATGCCAGCTTTAGGTGGAACACACTAGTTTTATACTGTATGTAACAGGCTGCGTAAGATCTGACTGCATTGTGTTGTTGCATTAGATGGATCGAACCACAAAACTGGTTTCGTCATAAGGGGATTTTGCTCACAAACTGTCTGTGCCATCGCGCACATCGGTAGAAAATCGAATGCATTCAAACAACATTCCCAGAACCCAGAGGAAGCAGGTGTTTAATTGCAGTCTGACTGATTTACGACAGATAAGTATGAAATAAGCCGTTTTTAAGGAGGGTAAGGAGGGTAGTCGCCGATATTATAATTATAATCAATATCTGGAAACATTGGACAGTATGTGTGATTATGCTGGGCTGCCCACAAGAAGTGAATACCTGTGAGACACCATGCCATTCTTTGTGATACTAGTCAGTGTTCGGGAAATGTCCTTTGAATGCATTCTATTCTTCATACCCCCATTTCAATTGGGCAGGGACCTCGCCACACTCTCTCAGAGAGCCAAAATTGACCAAAATGCTCAAGCTCAATCTAATTTCCTAGATTATCAGAAATCTTTTTACGTTTTATTGAGTTTTGTTGTGTTTTCAGTCATACTTAAACATTTTGCAAGATATTCCAATCATAAAAAATCAAGGTTTACACGAATCCAGCTTAGGTCCCAGCGAGGTTGCAGTGAGAGTTCATCTAGTAGAATGGAAGCCTTAGAGACGTGCGCCATGACACAGACAGTTTGAGAAAAAAATCTCTGTGTGGTACAAATTCGTCTATCTAAATAAAGTCAAAGTAGACTCGAGTACAGGAGTCTAGGAATCATTGAGAAAATTAATGAGCATTTATTTAATAATTTTCCTCTCCACAGATTTCTCCACTTGTTAGCAGATAACGAAGGTTCGACAGCCGACATGTTCCATCAGCTTGAGCAAGAGAAACTCTTCAAAGTGCCAAATCAGGTGAACATTATTATCATGGCATGACAGTAGAAATATCTCCTGAGGTGTGCTGTCATTGTTCTAAATTGTCTCTTGTCAGGACGTGCTAGTCATCTACAACCCATCTCTGCAAGGCTTTACTCCACTGTCCTCCAAGTTATTGCTTGGCCACCTCTACTTCCTACTGGGATCTAGATTAGAGCCACCCTAGTTAGACTCTCTTCATGCACCTAGAAAGTCTACACAGCATGCTTTTAAAAGACTTCGGCTACTGAATTGTTTTAAAAATGTGTTAAAATGAACAATCGTTGACAAAGTCAGCTGCTGTCCTGATCAACAGTGATTTCATTCCATTGACATACTATAGTAATGTGGTGTGGTGGTCAGCAGTCCATACATACAAATGTAACCACATAAAAAAAATATAGCAAAGACAATAATTATAGTAGAGATTAGAGAGACGTTCTGTTTTATAACTGTTACAAGAAAATTAGACATGAAACCTGCTCTTCTGTTGCAGATGCTGAGCCAGTTCCAGGAGGACTTCTGTGCAGACTGGTGCCATGAAGAGGATTGTGCCAAAACTATACACACAATCTTCCAGTCCAATGGTAAAGTTATAACATGTGCTAGAGTTAAATTTCTCTACACTAATGGGGATAAAAAAGGGACAAATTACAACTTTGTCCTGTTAAAATGACCCATTCTTTCATGAATCTTTTCAAGCAAATGCTGCAGGACAGACCCTTTTATACCCTTGCCCACCTTCCAGGCCAAAAACAATTATAGCTGCACTGTAGACATGCACAACGTCTCCATTCCCAAATGCAGTACCAAAAAAGAAAAGAAAATCAAACCCAATGTCACACCAAGATATTGATATCCACATATAGTGGTCATTATATATGCATGTACTTGTATACAAATTTATATGGTAATTCATTCAATATAGATGAAAAATGAAAAATGAAGTCATAATCCTTTAGGAGAGAGGAACATCGTTTTAAAATCTTTTATTTTGAAATTGTGAATTTAACTCTTTTCCAATCTTATCATTCATTCTAATATCTTGTTTGTTTTGTCATACATTGTATTGTTGCAGGTTACTTGTTGGATCCACACACAACAGTGGCTAAGACCGTCGCAGACCGTTTTTCAACAAACGATCGTCCGACTCTCCTAGCCTCCACCGCCCACTACTGCAAGTTTGCACCAGATGTCCTCACAGCACTGGGGAGAAGTTTACCTATAAACAGCCCTGTCGCGCTCTTTCAGGCTCTACAAGAGTTAAAACCTCGTCCGTCGTTGCACGGACAACTTAGCAAGGACATAGAGAGGCCGAGAAGGCATCAAACTGTTCTAGAAGCCGACCGTAGTCAAATTGTAGCAGAGATGGAACGTTTTATGGGAAGTTACTTCGTGAAGTGAGGGTGGCAGGTGGTGCTATAAATGTGAATAAAATGACTCTTTTTACACAACCAAGAGATTTATTCCACCAACGTTTCGGTGAAAATCTGTCACCTTCTTCAAGGCAATTCTCACGTAGCAATGCTTATACATATCAATGAGATGCAATCCCAAACGCAAGGTATTTACATATGTACAATCACAGGGGATGACATCACTATGCGGTCCCAAACGTACAGAAGTGTAACGCATGCACAAATGTACTATAGATGTGTTTTAAGTTCGCGGTTGGTTTATGTTCGCAGTTTTCGAAATAGTCTAGCGATTTCTGCAACAGATACTAAGGTTTTATTACCTCAGGAAACATCCAGCTGATATGAAAAGGCAATATTCTTGTATGAGATTTTTAGAGAAAATTGGTTCGGGACCACTACAAAAAAGCTAGTGCTTTATCGCTTGATCTTAATTTGCTGTCTGATATTAGAAAGGAAATAAAAAGCGTCCTGCAAAAACTTTAATTTTTTTTCTTTGTTTCTGTTAAAGATAGAAGTCATTTGCATTTTTTTCTTTTGTCCCACAGTCTTCATTATTGTATGAAGAATTGTATTCAATTTTGTTATCTGCTGTTCAATGTATCTTATATCATGTACCACTTGAATAAGATACAACGCAAGGGATAGGCTTGAAGCATATTGGACGTTCAGCTTACCAACATTTTATTACTACAACATTCTGTTGCATTCACAAATGTACATGTCTTATTCTCGGTTGATACGTGATGTATGCCTCTTATGTACGTAGGTTAATTCTTTTGTATCCAATTGTTTGTTTGTATGTATAGTTGTAGAAGACCTTGCGAAAGTCGCTGTACTTTTGTTGTGTCACTAATTTATATAAAGATTGTTATATGTTTCTACCATGTAAATTTTACTTACAAGTAGCCTTCGGGCATGGTTTAATAAACTTTCTATTAGGTAATAGGTCATGTTGATTTAATCATATTGATGCAATCCTCTGGGGACCCCAAAACTTATGCGAGCGTGCGAATAGAAAAAGGTTGGTAAAAAAAGAAATTATGAAAACACGGCATGGTATACTGAAATATTTGGTTCTTCATTTTTGTTCTTTCAAAACTACTTCTTTGACTTTGGAATTGACTTTGGCATTCTACAACGTTAGTATCAGTTTTCCGAAGCATTGTTTTTTTTGTTTTTTTTTTTAAGTTCCAGCATGTATTTTCTCATTTTGCAGCTGCTTTTTTATGATTTACAATATGGCCGAAAACTTTTTTTTTTTTGAAACGAACGAAAATTGTTGCGCGCGCGGATGTCATCCATATCATCAAATCAACATGGCCTTCATCCGTATATAGTAGGTTTTTGTCTGAAGAACACTAGTTTGTACTTTATTCATCTACACAGCAGTGGCACATATCGGCAACAGAGTACGGAGAGTACAGAATACATAACTAAGATATCAAAGAGTAACAAATTGAATAACAGCGTTACTGAACGGAAACCAATGAAATTAATAGAAACAATACATGTAGTATAAAAATCAATGAGATATTCTATCATGATCACGTACCAACTTCACATGTGAACCCCAGTCTGTCGGTGCAGCGCCGATCGTTCCACCTGTGTCTCCAGTACTGGACACAGTTCTCCCGGCGGCCCCCGTTCGGCTCTCCTCGGTACCAGTCGGTAAATCCCGACGACGCTAAGCTCGTCCCGTCCTCCCAGAGGAACTGGCCCTCGGCATCCTGGTCGCTCAGGCCAAACCTGAGGCGCAAGGAGATCTTGTGGTTAGAGATATGTTGCTTCAAATTTGAACTTAAAGGTTCTGGGTTTCAATCCCTATCAACCTTCTATGTTTTGCGTTTTGCCCTTGGGACAGGCACTTAACACCTGTTTTCTTTTAATCTACTCAGGTGAAATTGAGTACATAGCTACGGTTAGGGACGTAGGTCCTCTCGGGTTGGATGTGAAGCCGAAGGTCCCGTGATTGATGGAGCCACCTAAAGCCCCCCTCTCACTAGACCCGCGGCACGTACGCTGGCGGCGTCGCTGCGGCCGATCGAATTGACAAAGCACTCAACGGATTTCATCGACAAAAAAGGAAACTTTTAAGCTTATGTGTTTGCTGTCATTTTGGTCATACTTATACGTTTTGAACCATGATATTCCCATTATGAAGTCAAGGGTAACACAAATCCAGTTTAGGACGCAGCGATGCCGCCGGCGTGCCGCGAGTCCAGTGAGAGGGGGGCTTAAAGAAATGTAGGTGTCCACCCCGTGTTAGTTGATCAAACCTTACAGCCAGGTCTTATATGTGCAGTTTCTACGCACTTTATGAAACCGCTTTGTTGCACCTAAATGCTGTTTCTCATCTCATCTATCCCTTATCTAACTATTTGACCATTGGGGCTCCACAAAAGATCTTGCAACCAGTCTTTGCTTGTTTCACCCTTCTAGATTTTCTGTGTTTCTTAGTGTTTCACTTGAGTGTCATGCCTGTCCATTCTCTGATACTATCCTCCCCATCTTTTCCGTTGTCTACCTCTCTTTCTTCCTCCCTGGTCGGTTCATTACATTGTAGTATAGTTTTGGCTACTCCCGGTATGACCCTGGCCGTACCACTTTTAGTTTTCTTTACTGTGATTAGGAGGTCTTTCAAATTGACTGATGTTTCGATGGACTCTAGATATATCAAAGCGGTTCACCTCTTATAAAAGAAAGAAACAAACAAACAAACAAACAAACAAACAAATCATGACCATAGTATGTCCAGAACACGAGATATCAAACCTGGAAGTTCCGCTGCAGTACCATAGCAAGCTGCTAAGGGGCCCAAAATCTAATCATTTTGAGGTCTCCAAAACACCTACTCACATACAAAGTTTGAAAATAATTCATCCAGGCATTCTCGAGTTATCACACACAAACACACACACGCCGCACAAACACACACGCACAAACACACACAAATACACACGCACAAACACACACACTCACATGCACAGACACACACACAAACGCACAAACACACGCACGCACGCGCACGCACAAACACACACACGTGCACAAACACACGCACAAACACACACACACGCACACACACATACATACACACACACACGCACACACACACACAAACGCAACCGAAAACATAACCTTCTTGACGAAGGTAAAAACAAACAAACCATCTGTGGTCCGATGGAAGCGTCTTGACGAACCCGCTGGTGCCGGAGTCCTTGATGACCGCCAGCCGTCCGCCGGCGTCTCGGCAGACTTTCCTTGCCTCGTCGTACGTCTTTCCTTCCCCAAAGACTTTGTAGTACTTTCCGTTGAACAAGGTCCAGTCTGTAAAACAGTCTTAAAGGAAACCCAAGCAATATAAGGGCCCAAAAATGGGATTTCGAAAGTCAATTTATTTACTAATAGTCATTTCTATACATGATTAGTTCAAACAACACTATCACAATGTATAGCGACGTCAATCATGCAAAAATACGACATCATTGATTTGTGGTTCTGGTAAAGACCTACTATACCCACCCCCTCCGCTGTCTTTGCTACACAATGCATTTCGCTTTGATTTGGTAGGTCCTCATAATCAGGCTACCTCAGTAAGGAATAAATGGATTTTGCTGGTGTTGGGGTTGAAGGACGGTCTTGTCCCCTTACAATAACATTTAGTAATTGCATTTCCTGACACATTACAACCACTTTTCCAACTACTCCGTTATTTGATTCCATAACGTGCCTTCAGTTCATGGACACGCAGGCTCTGGGAAGCTGTCCTTTAGCCCCCGTCACAAATAAGAAATTCAGCTCGGCCGACGTGTTGGCGAGCTTCAAATGTGCATTTTCGGCCGAAGTACGGTCGACGTCCTGTCGATTACGCTTCGGGTGATTTTAGAAATCAAAGTTGATCCAAATATTGGCCTTTTACCAGGTTAGTCAATTCTGACTTCGTCCATGTCCAAGAGATGGTACCATCTCATGGGGGATTTTTAGTGTTCGACGGACGTCACCCGAGATTTTCATTGCAAAATACGGTCGACGCTCGGGTGGTTTTGAAATTCGGCGGGCTGCGGGCGATCTACAAATTCGGCCGACGCTCGCATGAATTGTGACGCCGGCTTAAGGGTGAAGTTACATTGGTCGTTGGATGGCGTACGATTTTTCTTTTTTTTTTACACGTGTGGTTTTTAAACAGGCTGTGATAAAACCGCCTTAAAGGATCCAAGACAGCATTTTCGGTATAACAACACAGGTAAAAAAAAAACATATGCCGTACCAACTTCACAGGTGAAGCCCGGTCTGTCGGTGCAGCGCCGATCGTTCCACCTGTGTCTCCAGAACTGGACACAGTTCTCCCGACGACCCCCGTTCGGCTCTCCTCGGTACCAGTCGGTAAATCCCTACGACGCTAAGCTCGTCCCGGGCCGTCCTCCCGTCAAGGCTCTGCCTTCGGACTACAGACAAACCATCTGTAGTCCGAAGGCAGAGCCTTGACGAACCCACTGATGCTAGAGTCCTTGATTGCCGCCAGGCGTCCGCCGATGCTGCTACAGACTTGGCTCGCTCCGTTGTACGTCTTGCCTTCTCCGTAAACTTTGTAACACCTGCCGTTTAGCACGGACCCGTCCGCAAGGCAACCTGGGGTAAAATGTACATAAGAAAGTAATCAATATTAAAAGACCATTCACAATTGTGCTGAGCGTTGAATCAACGTCTTCTATCAAAGTTCCTTCCCGCAACGATGGTGCATAGGTCGGCGCCCATCACTGTTTCAGTTTCATTCGGCAATCACTACAACAGGGGCTAGTCCACTGGTAGTGCTATGTGCTTAACTTCCACACTCCAAATGCTGAGTGCTAAGCAGAGAAAGCACTTTGTGTACCATTTTTAATGTCTTTGGTATGACCCGGCCGGGATCGAACTCACGACCTACCGTGTGCAAGGCGAACACTCTACCCACTAGGCCATTGCACCGGTTTTACCGGTTTTGAACGTCTTCTATGGGATTCTGTATTTACTTTTTTCATCATCAAGCAGATAATGAGAATCGAAGCGTTAACATATTAATTTAACCACCAGTTCAATTGGTCAACCAAAATTTCTATCAGGTCCTTTCGACCACGTTTGCATCTGTTTCAATGAGTTTTTTTGTGTGTAAGATGTATATTACTTTAAGACGTAAGAGACATGAAAAACCACACAGATTACTTGCTTTTGCAAATCTTCGCCTGTCCCAAAGTGTTAAACAGCCCGTTGTAGGTCGCAACTTTTAGATTCACCTGCTCAACCTTGTTCTTCACGTCTGCAATCCTCCCTAAGGAAAAACAGTTACAGATACCAGTTGCAGCCTTCTTTGTTTGTTTGTTTGTTTGTTTGTTTGTGCCTTTATTTATTCTCGAAAATGTTCCATTCGGCCATCAGGGCCGCTTTTCATAGAGGTCGAGATGTAGGCATGTCAAGGGGTCAAAATAAGTAATGCTTGGTCAACCAAGGTGACTCAAAAGAGAGATTATTTAGAGAATGCCATTAGCTGGCAATCAAAGCATGTATTAAGCCCCCCTCTCACTGGACCCGCGGCACGCTAGTGGCGTCGCTGCGGCCGATCGAACTTACAAAGCACTCGATGAATTTCATCAACAAAAAACGAATCGTTTTAATCTTTGTGCGTTTTGTTGTCTTTTTGGTCATACTTAAGCTTGTACGTTTCGAATGATACCCCCATAATAAAGTCAAGGGTAACAAAAATCCAGTCTAGGACGCAGCGACGCCGCCAGCGTGCCGCGGGTTCAGTGAGAGTGGGGCTTTACGGTTATATGTGAACCGCCTTTTCAAGAATATCTTTGCTGTTATCGGATAGCTTGAGATCACAAAAGGGTGATTGTTTTTATTTCATTTTCTTTTTTTATTTTCCGTTCGTATAAGTCACAAATCATGGTATGTTTGTATGCAGGTATCAAAATAGAATATGTAGAGAACGTCGGTAAAGGTTTCAGACATCCAGGTAATAAGATACGTACGCAAGTTAACAGGCACGCAAGAAATAAAGAAACTCGATAAAGCCCCCCTCTCACTGGACCCGCGGCACGCTGGCGGCGTCACTGCGTCCTAAACAGGATTTGTGTAACCCTTGACTTTATGATGGGAATATGATTCAAAACGTACAAGTATGACCAAAAAGACATTTTTGTCGATGAATTTCGTTGAGTGCTTTGTCAATTCGATCGGTCGCAGCGACGCCGCCGGCGTGCCGCGGGTCCAGTGAGAGGGGGCTCAATCATGGAAACGGCCAGAGAGCGCCAGGTAGCATCCACTGTCCTTCGTTAATGATAGCCTGGTCTCAGTCCCTGACGAAAGACAGCAGATGCTGTCTGAAAAATCTGACCGTTGCCAAATTTTATCCAGTTGCTTGAGTTACTGTTACCTCACAAATATGTACAAAAATACATATTCTTTTTAATTTTGCTGTTGATTCGTCCTAACACTTGGATATTACCAGCACCAAATATGACAGAAATACTTAAGACCAGTATGTTTTGCCGAACTTAAAGGTAAAAGTATCGCCTTTTGGTGTACTTTGAACTATACTGCATTTCGTGTGGAAGAATATGCTAACAAAAGCGGAGGTCACTCAATAAAAATACAAAGTACTAACCACTCAAACGCGCTGCTTGCTGTGTGGTTATTCCGTTCACATCCACGCTACAGCAAAGGACGGAAACAAACAAGCACGCAGGTTTTGCTGCAGGTCCAGGCGCCCATGTTGAGCACTCGTCTTCTTATGACTAGAAGAAAGGCATCAGTTGCATTTCAAGATAATATGAAGCAATTGAATAGCTCTGTGCCATAAACACTGGGTTACAAAATATACCTCTGATACATCCCATGTGGATGTACCTTTCGAAACGTGCACCACAAATAATGCTAAGATATTACTGGTTTCAGATTAAAGAAAGCAAAGTCTCCGTCGTCGTGTCGGCGATATTTTGCTGATCATTCATATCATCATCAATGAGTTCAAATCTTGAAAAAGGTTCCCGTTCAAAACGTACAGGATATGAAATATAGGAATGGGAAAGAGTTGTTCCTAACATACGTATGCAATGACGACTTACTTTGTATCACAAGAAACCTTGCAACATTATTTTTTTCTTATGGTACGCCGTCCTCCCCAGCGATCTTTGGTTCTACAGCAACGCTTATAACCGTCGGTATTAAGCGTTGCTATTGACATCATTTACAATTTAATAGATACAAATCTAATCATCATATTTTTGTAATCTAATATTTGAAGTGATTTACATAAACAAACGTAAGGGTATTATGCAGTTTCTGCATAAATTATGCAAACAAGGCCCTTATCAGCATAATTTATGGCCAGGTTTTCTGACCTTTCCTAATGGTACCTACATCTCAAATAAGACATCTGCAGCTTTTACGGTAAGGGAAAGACAAGTTTCTGCATAATTTATGCAAATTAGGTCATCATCAGCATAATCTATGGCCAGGTGCTCTCACCTTTCCTAGATGTACCTACATCTTCAAGATGACATTCTCAGCTTTTACGGTAAGGGAAATACAAGTTTATGCATAAATTATGCAAATGAGGTCCTTATTAGCATATTCCATGGCCAGGTGTGTCCACCTTTCCAAAAGAACCTACATCTCAAATATGATATCTGCAGCTTTTACGGTAAGGGAAATACAAGTTTAAATTATGCAAATTAGATCATCATTTGCATGATTCATGGCCAGGTGTGATCATCTTTCCTAAAGGTACCTACATCTCAAATATGACATCTGCAGCTTTACGGTGAAGGAAATACAAGTGTTTGCATAAATTATGCAAATGAGGTCCTCATTAGCATAATTCATAGACAGGTGTGTTCACCTTCCCTAATGGTACCTACATCTTAAAGATGACATCCGCAGCTTTTACGGTAAGGGAAATACAAATGTATGCATAGATTATGCAAATTAGGTCCTCATTAGCATAATTTATTGTTAGGTGTATTCACCTTTATATAGGTACCTAGATCTCAAATATAACATCCGTACCATGTAACATAAGGTACATATAATAACTTTCTGTAATACCATTAGTAGACCTACCACCTCACATCTACTTGGTTTTTGGCAGAAGAAGAAGAACAGGCAAGCAAAAACAGTATATTCCCCTTCCTACTGGAAGGGGAATATAATTAACGCCGTCGTCGGAAAGGGATATAATTAAACAATCATATGAATATATATGTCACAGTAGAGATGGCGATTCAGGACAATCGGCGATTGTCCTAGGACAGATCGCGATCGCCGTTTGTCCTAGGACAGACTGCGATCGCGATCTGTCCTAGGACAATCGCCGATTCGTTCTAGGACAATCGCCGATTCTTCTAGTAGAGATTGCGATCGCAATCTGTCCTAGGACAAACGGCGATTCTACTTGCCTGGACAAATTCTGATTAGATGGAAATGTTTTAGAAAATAGAATGAATCATTGCACAACATTTCAATCAGGTTTAGCATACTACCTACATTTCATAATCATCAACTATTTTAGGTGAATTACTTCATATTTTATAATAGATGAATGAGTATGTTTCCTGATAAAGTAATTTCTGCTAAAGTTGAGTGACAAAATTTTGATAATGTGTGAAAGATGTCAGTTGGAAGAAGGTGATCCAACAATGTTTCAGTATGCACATTTTGAGGTGTCAAGATATTACTCACAGTTTCACACCTATTTCAAACCCACATCCAGCAACCCATTTGATGAGCCTCTAGCTGAGGGATCGCTGTTTCGCTAAGTTTGGATCGCCGTTTGTCCTAGAACAGATTGCGATCGCAATCTCTACTAGTAGAATCGGCGATTGTCCTAGGACAGATCGCGATCGCAAACTTGTTTAAGTAGAATCGCCGTTTGTCCTAGGACAGATTGCGATCGCAATCTCTACTAGTAGAATCGGCGATTGTCCTAGGACAGATCGCGATCGCCGTTTGTCCTAGGACATATTGCGATCGAAATCTCTACTAGTAGAATCGGCGATTGTCCTAGGACAGATCGCGATCGCAGTCTGTCCTAGGACAAACGGCGATCGCGATCTGTCCTAGGACAATCGCCGATTGTCCTGAATCGCCATCTATACTGTGACATATACACAAAATGAAAGTAATCAAATCATAGATAATAGGTTTTGTCACTATTCTTTCCATGGTTTTGTGTTCCAGAAAGCGCCAAGCTCTGATCACATAGGGTTCGGCAATATTCAGTCGTTTTTGCCTAGAACATAACCCCCTTGTCAACGTTCTAAATAAACAATTGTAAGGTGGAAAATTTGTTTTGGAAAACGTATTCTGTAAACAAAATGGATTTGTTTGTCAAAGTTAGGCCCCGGCCTGACTGAATTGACAAGAATAACGTTTATTACCTTCAGTGGGTAATCAGGCACAAGTTTTGACCCCTATTGACCCCTACTGTCCGACCGGGTCACACGCTGTGCTATCGGCGTCTCTGCCAAGGAAAGATCGACTGCCACGACTCTCCAGCGATTTGATCTGCTTGCTGCATTTTGGTGAGTACTAAAGACGGGAGAACAGTTAGGGAGAAAATATTACTCTATGTCTAGCTGGTTTTCGTCACAAATAATGCTATCTTCCGACCTCGCAGTGTTCTGTGGCTACAAAGGTTTGTCACCTCAGAGGGGAGGCCAGGGGGCGAAAGTTTGAAAAACCTTCACAGTATGATAAACGGCCCAATTTTTTTTTTTGGGGGGGGGGGGGCTTTCTATAAAAAGGTGGGCTATCCAATTGCTAGGCTATTGGGGGTCATCATCAATCCTTTTTATGATGTTTTTTTTTTTTGGGGGGGGGGGGGGGTTACTTCGCTTTTTGCCAGACAAGAACGACGTGGCACTGCATTCATATTTTTAAAACTTATTTCAACACTGCCACGCACAAAGAACAATATAACGTTACTCATAATTTTTTTACAGCTTGGTGGGCACAACATCGGTGGCGTAAGGGGGATTCAAACCCGGAATCGCATTTAATATGCAGGTAGCTTGGACAGAGATTTACACAATGAAGTGCAACTTATGCAAATTGGGACTTGATTTGCATAAGTAATGAGGAATCTATATTTCTATTCTAGGTATGTTGTGGCACCTGTTAGTTTCGAAACTAGGGCAAGTATTCCCCAGGGACCCAACAACTAGTGGTCAAACCACAAAGGGATATAAAACCAAACCTGTATACTTGTTACTATTATGTGGTTAGCTTAAGTGTTACTTCATAATCACTCACTCACTCTCTCCCATAGCTTAGTCAGCCGTCGTATAATATCATATAATGAAATAGTGATAATGCAAATCAGAATCTAATTTGCATAATTAATGGGGGCATTTTATAAACCCACTCCGTTCAATGGTACTACAGTTCAAAAATGCAACATATGTAATTGAGAAATAAAGGGACATTGATAGATAAAAGTTATGCAGATGAAGACCTAATTTGCATACTTAATGAGAAAATACTGTAATTCCATATTGGTAGATGATTGGAATTTCATACTTGTGGCATTTGAAAGTTATGTGACAGTGAACATGGTTGAATTCAAGTTATGCAAACGTAGGCCTAATTTGCATGATATGTATTTAATGGAGATTTGAGGTCTCCGAAACCTTGTTGCTGGTTGTGACTAATTTGTCAAATGCTAATCTTTCAGATACTTTAAGGGATCAAAGATATGGCTGATTCGGACTTTGAACACCAAGAGCAAGAACATACCAGTGAGAAACCCTACATGTGTGAGGAGGTTGGGTACAGGACAACTAACAAGTCTAACTTATACCAACATATGACAGCACATACTGGAGAAAAAACCTACAAGTGTGTCTTCTGTGACTATTCTGCAGCTCAAAGGTCTGACATATCCCAACATATTAAAACACATACAGGAGAAAAGCCCTTCATGTGTGGGGAGTGTGGGCTCAGAACTGATAGGAAGGATACCTTATCCCAACATATGAGAACTCATACTGGAGAGAAACCCTACAAATGTGACCAGTGTGACTATTCTGCAGCCAAGAAATCCAGTTTGGACAACCATCGAGTAAAACACACTGGTGAGAAACCCTACATGTGTGGAGAGTGTGAGTACCGAACAGCTAACAAGTATTCCTTCTCGCGACATATGAGAACTCACACTGGAGAGAAACCCTACAAGTGTGACCAGTGTGACTATTCTGCAGCCAAGAAATCCAGTTTGGACAACCATCGAGTAAAACACACTGGTGAGAAACCCTACATGTGTGGAGAGTGTGGGTACCAAACAGCTAACAAGTATTCCTTCTCGCAACATATGAGGACTCACACTGGTGAGAAACCCTTTAAGTGTGACCAGTGTGACTATTCTGCAGTCCTAAAATCCAGTTTGGACTACCATCGAGTAAAACATACTGGTGAGAAACCCTACATGTGTGGGGAGTGTGGGTACAGGACAGCGAAAAGGTCTCATCTATCCGACCATATGAAATCTCACACTGGAGATAAACCCTTCATGTGTAAAGAATGTGGGTATGAAACTGCTAGGAAGTCTGCATTATCCCAACATATGAGGAATCATACTGGAGAGAAACCCTACAAGTGTGATCTGTGTGACTATTCTTCTGCCAAGAAATCCAACTTGGACAACCATCGAGTAAATCACACTGGTGAGAAACCCTTCATGTGTGGGGAGTGTGGGTACAGGACAGCTAAAAGGTCTCACTTATCCGACCACATGAAATCTCACACAGGAGAAAAGCCCTTCATTTGTGGGGAGTGTGGGTACAGGACAGCTCGAAGCTCTACTTTGACCCAACATATGAGAATTCATTCGGGAGAGAAACCCTATAAGTGTGACCAGTGTGACTATTCTGCAGCACTGAAATCTACTTTGGACAACCATCAACTACAACACACTGGTGAGAAACCCTACATGTGTGGAGAGTGTGGGTTCAGGACGGCTACTATGGGTAACTTATCCCAACATATGAGAACTCATACTGGAGAGAAACCCTACAAGTGTGACCTGTGTGACTATTGTGCTGCCAATAAATACAGTTTGGTCAGCCATCGATTTAAGCACACCGGTGAAAAACCCTACCTGTGTGAGGAGTGTGGTTACAGGACAGCTCATAGGTCTAACTTATCCCAACATAGGAAAATTCATGTGAGAGACAATGGGGCAGAACCATGTGAGTGAAAGTAGTCAGGACGCGTTGGTCTTACTGGTTTCTGCCATTTTTTTTAATGAATTTTCAATTCCTTCAAGTGTGACTACTTTTACTGTCTTGCAGCTTTGAAGAAATCGGCTTTCAATCAATGCCATAAAAAGTCACTAGTGACATGGGAAACTCATACAGGTGAAAAACCTTGAAGTTGTGACCAGCATGACTATTCTGCTGCACAACAGTTGACTTTGGGCGTCCATCTGGCAGAACATAGAAATGTGCAACAGAGAAATGTACTTTGCAAGGACCTATATTTAAAACCACAGACTTTATGTGTGTGAAAATGTTTAGACAACTTGTATAGTTGCATTTTTACATTTTTATATGTTTTTTCTTGCCCCTTGTATGGAACAACAATTAAGAGGATTTTTCAATGTTTTAAGAATGTATCACATTGCAAAGTGGATGGTAGATGGTTCATTTATTTAGCGAACGTAGTCCAGTGGTAAGTGACCCTGCCTTTGTACCAAGAAGTTGTGAGTTCATATTCTAAGAGTGTGTCGCTCTCCCGACATCTATGCTACTGGAAAGAGTTGTAGTCCACTGTTCATCGTACTTGTTAGAATTTCCCTGGTACAATGAACCTGTAAATGCTGTACATAGCGTCTCTGTCACGACCGATGAAAAATAGCTCATCTGTACATAGAGTTCAAGATCTCTTTTATCATTTTACATTCAGGATGCAAATGAAATAAAATATCTTAGAATTAGGTCACAGTACCTTAAATTGAGAAAGACCATCACAGCAACACACGAACCATACAGCGACTGTGTTCCACTTGTAATTAAGCTGTTGAAGATAAATTCCATTATGTAATGTCTTGCAATACGTATATATTTCAGACTACCTTGTGCACAGACGGGCATTTTCCATTTACTGTTATGTCAAACCTCTATGTCTACAGCTACCTATGTAGGTTAATATATACATGCATTTCAAAAGCGAGACTAAATCATCAATTCTTAACAATATCGCTATAGCCATATACAAAATATTAGAAGTTAGTGTTTTTGTAGTAGATATTAAGGTTAATTTGATAGTGTAGGACATACATAGATTATTTTCTGAGAATTATTGCTGTTATTGTTTGCCATACCAAATTCTATTGTGCTAGAAATATTCATTTACATTTATTTATTCACTGATATTGATATCAAGAAGTTAAATTAAAGGGCCTACATTTTAAAACAAGCAAAAGATATGTCTCGCCCATTTTCTTCCGCTTGTTATATTGTTCTGAATATAGCTTTATACCAAGATTAGTGTATATGTATTACCAAAGAGGTTAAATGGAGACCTTGCTATTAGTACAATGCATTACCAAGGAGATCATTGGTATTACATACATGTACACATTTATAAGCTTTTGATGCCTCCGCCTAAATTCTAGTGCTTAAATATACACTAAGGCCACACCAATTTCATTTATTGGTTCTCGGATTCACCTCTTCTATTTTTCCCGAATCAAAAAAAAAATCCACCACACCTCTCATTCAGGAAATTATTACTCAGTACACAATATACATTGAACGATTTTCCAGTGTAGCAAAATGCCATAAATGCATTTATTCAGTTTTGGTCCGCCAATGTTTTTATATTCAGCGTTTATGCTATTTTCATGAATGTCAAAAGTACTGTATGATGATGTATAAAAACTCTACTTTTTATAATTTTCAACCAACAGATGCATCTACTGTACATTGGAAGTGCTGGGATGACTTGGATGCTTTTCCAACCTGAAACTTCAATAAACATATTATTCTTTATGTTTTTGCCAAATTTGTATTTTTTTCGCCCAGTTGCTCATATCTTTTTCTGAAAAATCCGAAAACCAACAGATTAAATTGGTGTGGCCTAATAGACAATTATACATGGGAATTTTGCTCATTAACTCGATGCCAAAGCAAAGAACCCAAAATTGAAGTACATGTTCATGTAGCAAAGGAATGTATGAGGTACCCGTCATTGAGTTGCGCAGTAGAGCCCACTTTTTGTTAGATATTTTCTTCTTTGGCTAATTTTGCTCAGGAAGTCCAGTTTTCTGCATGGAAGACAGAAGGATGTGTATTTCTAAAATCTTGCCAGAATTTGTGACTTCCATGATTTGAGTGTTTTTCATGTCTGAACCATGTGTTGCAATGGAACATTCATTTATAATTGATGATCTCTCCCAGATCTCAGATAGCAAAACGTATCGTTTTGACTGTGTAAATATGTAATACATTTGCTTGTCAGGACGACCAGACCTGACATGACTGAATGGGCACGACGAACATACGCTATCTATAAGTTTAAAGTTGTCATCTAAAAGAGCCATAACGTTACACGTAGCAAAAACGTTTAACACATCAAGCTGCTTTTTCATAAGCGATTTAGGGATGATGATTATAGTCTTTATTCCATATTCCTGCCCAGATGGGCTTAATGGACAGATGACCATCACACGTGGTCTAGAATATTCAAAATGTAAAACATGAAATGATAAAATGCTCATCTAACATTAAAAGGTAAAAACAAAATTGTGGACCATTTTTAAACTAATGTTGATCAGCTACACCTACAAGTTTCCAGCCGTCCAATACAGCACACTGTACATTTTAATGTTTTTTTTTCCTCATCTACCGTTCTACCAAATTTGATGCTAAACCAGTCTGCTTAATTGCTAATACCAAGAAATACATAAGGTGTATAAAACAACTATCCTAGATGAACAATGTATAATTTAAACCTATTTGTTTGAATACAGGAGCTAATATTGTTCGCCCACGGGGAGAGCATTAATTGTTCTTGCTTGACAGTAGGTAATCCATAATAAATGACCATTATTTAGCTCTGGCTACATGGTGGCTTATCTATTACAACAGTTAATAGTACACAGAAATGTGTCACTAATAAAAAAACGAACGATTATCAAATAAACACTTTCTGGGGTATCTTATATTGCAGCTAAATGCTATTTGTATACCATAGAAAGATACCATATTAGGTACAATTATTTGTATAAAATGATTCATCTTTCAGCAAGACAAACGTAAATAGCTTTCTTGCACATGATAGGTTCATACACTAACATAAGCATCTTCTTCATAGAGCATTAATTTTGATAAATGTGCATCTCCCAACAGCATCAAGTGGATTTAATTGGCATTTTTTACATATGGTACATGCCGGAACTTTCGGTACCCAATTAGAGGCTTCTTTAACATAGTGGAATACGGTATGAGGTCCAATATACTAGTAAATTTTGATCAGTTTTACATGCATGAACATCCATAGTATAAACATCGATCGGGGAGTAATATAGGGTTTGGATGTATGCATTGAGTCATCGGGAGCATGGTACTGCACAAAAGAATGATTTTATTCTATGAAAGTAGATATTCGGTTCTGACTCATGATTAGATACGTTTGCACAAGTATTTGCTGCCATTGTAAGAACTTTATTGCGCGACCATTGTAGCAGGTACAAAGTATGGCAACAACAGTAAACATAGAACAAGACATGAGTATGGAATAAAACTATTCACTACATCAAAATGACTATCTTAGGTTTTACATGATTCAATTTTTCTAATTCTGAGTATCATTATTTTTTCTAATAACAAAACAATATTTTATATATTTGCCTATTTTAACACTGTATGAGCTGTTGCATCTAAATATGTAGTCAAATCTATCTGTGGTATTGTATGTTATACAGCTCTGGTGTTTACGGGCAACATTGTCTCGAGTTTCGTGGCACCCGCGAAGCGGCGTGGTTCTTTAATAGTGGAAATTTGCTCGTGTCACCGCGTGGCTCATTAAAAGTGTGGGGGTTTTCAGAGTGGTTCGTGGCACCGCGTGGTTAATCAATAGAGGTAAGTTTCAGAGTTAGTCCTCAAGGGGCACCAATTGGGTCTTACTAGATTTCCTTATATCAAATGCTGTACCATTCAGAGCTTATTATAAATTATATATAACTTCTAGAAAGTTTTTTGCGACATAACATTCTTAATGAGCCTTCGAAAGTGGCCCAGTGCGCATTCTGCACTGCCATTTGAAAACAGAGAAGTTTGTACTGACAACTATCTCTCTATAAATAGTTTTCAGTTAGATGCTCTCGCTTGTCAGATAGACTAAGACAAAACTGGAGCCAAATGTTGGGCGTCAGGAGTTCGGAAGTCCCTAGAGGAGTGCGGTTTCGGCTACATCTGGCATTGCTCTTTATCCCCAAACACAGATACGTCCCAAATCATTAATTCCATCAATCAACGCTTGAAAGATATTCACTTTCAAACTTTCCTAAAAGAAATACACAATGATAACAAAGGTGGATCAGCTAGAAACAAACTGAGATCCTACAGATTGTTCAAGTCCACATATGACGAAGAAAAATATCTAAGCCTCGAAAATATACGGCATAGGACCGCAGTCACAAAACTCCGTATCAGCTGTCACATACTTCACATTGAAACCGGACGTCATAACCGCACTCCCCTAGAACAACGTATATGTAGACATTGCAATTTAAATAGGATAGAAGACGAGCAGCACTTTTTAGTAGAATGTAGTTTATACAACGAAGAGAGAGCTGCGCTTTATAAACTTATTCAATGTAGCTTTCCCCATTTTATACATCTTTGCAAAGAGGAACAATTCATATTTCTAATGACTTTAGGTAAACCCTCTATTATAAAACACACCTGTACGTATATTTACAATATTACCAAGAAGCGTGAAGAGGCTAAATTAACGTAACCATTAGATTAGAGTTAGCTTATCATTGTAATGTATATATATATATATATACGTACTTTCAAACTGTTATGTTTTCTGTTGTGACCTGTACTAAACCCAGTGGGTATGCGTGTACAATAAAGGTCTTCATTCATTCTATAAATAGTAATACTCATTAAGTTGGGGCTTTCACAAAGCTTAGTCACCAGTATTCTCTGTTATGCATCATTTTGATCAAGTCTTTTCCATCCAAACAAGTTTCCGATTGGATAATGTTCTTTAATGTCAAATATGGACGGCCTCTTCTCCTTCTGACAACAGTACTAATTTTTAGTCAAGCGTAAAAGTAAGCCTGTTTAGAAGAGCAACAAGTACGAAGTATAGGGACTTTGAAAGCTTTTATGGTATTAGAACTTTTTTGTTCGTTGAGCTCGTCATGCACGAATCGATGTGATTTGCTTGTACACTTTTTCGGGTACACGTGTATTCAAATGTTCAACTGTTAGTCACGATGGTTTGTTGTATTTTTGATAAAGTGTTTTTTTTCTTCTTGTGCAAGGGACCTAGGACAGAAAAGGCGTTTTGGCGCGGATTTACAGTGAAAACCTGCAAATGACCGCGAATGACCCCGAATAGAACGCACGTTCTATTCGAATACGTCACTTCGAACATAAAAGAATGTTGTTCGAATTCTAAAAAAATCTGGAAATTTTGCGCCCATATTTGACCATCGTGAAATGAGGGTCTGTAGTGCTCTGCTGTATGTTGTTTGAACTCTAATGAGAATGCCCATGCACTTTTGGAAGGGAGAGAAACTTGCGCATTGAATAAAGGACATCTTAAATCCCCTTCATTACCGATAAAATCCCCGCGTGGACTACCCTTGAATTGAATTCTAAGCACTGACTGATTGATCTGTGAAGCAGCTTTAGCTTGCGTTAAGCTCGTAATCAAAGCTAAGACCTCCCGACCTTCTCAAGAACCATGGTTGGGAGATTGTCGCGATTGTGAGTGAGGTCATCTGCGATTGGGAGTTTGTCGGCGAGGATGCATGTCTTTAAAAGTCGTCTGTGCAAGCGAACTATAAATTTTGACAGATCAAACTCGAAAACTCTTATTCTTTCCAGATGCGATCAGAGAGCCAATCTGGAGCCACAATAGGGTGGATTCCAGTCTTTTGTTGGGACCAAAGTGGTGGTGGGAAGGTCTTGATAAATCATGTGTGACAGGGGCTGTAGCGACAGGGGCGCCCAATGCCAGTGGCTTTCCATTGTTCTATATTAAGAAAACAACAAACATATCCTGGATACGGTGATTTTTTATTGTCTGTGGCAAAACCAGTTACAAACAGAGAGCTTTAGTCACTATTAGCGGTAAAGCTGTTAACAGCTTTTTTGGATTCCCACCAATAAAATTTTAAGTAGTTATCCAGCTTTTAACTCACTGGTGTATATGACATTGCCTGGTAAGCCTCAAGCCTGCACGGAACCCTTGGAAAATAGTAGAAATCGATTGGGCGCCTATTGACCTTCCCTGCATAGCGGACTCCCCTTGGCGTACCATTCACTCTATTTGGCCTATTTCTACTTCCGAAAATAATTTCATCAGGTTGGTAGAACAATTAGGATATTTGGAGTTTCTTTTAACACAACTAGGAGAGATTCAGCAGGTGAGATTCCTGGTTGTGTTAAAAGAAACACCAAATATCCAATTTCTATTATTTTCCCAGCGATCCGCGGAGCCAGGTAGAGGCTAATTGCCTGGCTCTTCCTGTCGAGATCTGTACCAACTTTACGATTAATGGTATATGCAAGCAACAGCAGTTATAAAACGATCAGCACTACAAAATTGTGATAATACATTGGTACATAAAAAAAGAATAAAGAAGCCCACATCTTCTCTCTGAATTCTGATACATCTGGCTTAGCCTATAGAAGGCACACTCATCTAGCATTACTCCCACTAGTACTGGCCAGGCACCTAAAAGAGGCCCCAGCAAAGTGCCCTTAATAGCCTGATTGACAGAATACATCATCAGTACATTGTATGCATGTACAATACGCTAGGTCACATATTCCATCACCTACAACTGTACAACAGACATACATGTAGTCTTTTAACCGTGTGTTGATGTTGTAAGCCAACAAACAATCATGATGTATATATTGTATAGCCGATGCCCCTGCGTGTATTGGGGGAGATTTAGGTTTTAGCTTCAAGCGTCAAACCTCTGCACAGAAAAGAACCCAACAGATATTTTTGCTCGACTATAAAACATTGAGCTGTACCAAAGCCATATTTCACTACCAGCTATTGAAAAAGAATTACACTTCATTTCAAACATTAAGCTTTGAGATTGAAGGATGAAAAAAAAGTTGTCAAGGCCCTGAATGGTCATTAAATAAAAGCTTCTTTTGTTGAATCAATAGTTCTAACTTAACTCATTTTACCAACATAACACCAGCTTCTAAATATAAAACATAATAAGGAAATGAATTTTAGGTAATGCAAAATAAATTGGTTGTTTTAAGAATACAGTTGGTCAACTGGTGTGAAAATAAATATACACAAGCCATATGCAAAATACATTCACCAACTACTTGCATCATGCAAAGACACTTAATACCTTCATACAAACATAACATAAAGTACTGCAGAATATCCACAAATTTCTATAGCAAATAACGAATATGCGATTCAGCATCTAGTACATACTATGTAATTATGCCACAAAATAATACATGTGCAGTGCTATACTGGCACTTTATTGTCTTTTGTCTTCTTATAGGTTCCTTTAAGAAAATCATCTGACATTAAGTAATCACACAAATTTTACTGCATTGCTAGAACTTCTTTCTTAGGTGTTTTAAAGTCGTCTTGACTAATTAAGGACTACTCAATGGTCAGGTTTAAGAAGTGCACTTTTCTTTAGTCGTCTTTCTTGTCTCCTTCTCCTCCCTTAGCAGCTTCTAGTTCCTCCTGGAAAAAAAAAAATTATATTAAGTATCATCATCTTCAGGACTTGTCTCAACATAGGAACAATCTTAATATGATTTATGTAACCATGTATGTCTATCTGCCGAGAAATCAGCAATTTCTGACTTGTATCGGATCAAAGCAGACTGTGGGATTAGGACCATCCCACACTGGGGCATGCCCCTAGTCTTTTTCGAAAGTGTGGTGGGTTCTTTAGCGTGCGTGGGGTGTGGCTCTCCCCAAACACAGGACCTCCATTTAACGTCCTATCCAAGGGACGGCCCTAACCTAGGCTAAGTACTCATTTTCACCTGAGTGATGCGGAGTTAAGTTAAGTTAAGTGCTTTTCCCAAGAATGGTGACACAACTGGATTTGAACCTGGGACCTCTGGGTTCTGGGCCAATCACATTTCCGTTACGCCACAAGACCCCACATAACATTTACCCCTTCTCAAATAACCTTTACCAAGTGTTTATAGCTCACAGAAGAAAAAAATGAATATTTTTAATTAAATAAATAAAAAACTTGCTGACAAACTTCTAAAACACAGTGTAAGCTTGATTTAAGTAAACTGAAATGCAAATCAAGGACACCAACATGGTCCAAGCTCGAATAAACTACAACTCCTTTACACGTTTAAAAACCCACCTGTAGCTTGCTGTGCTCCCCGAGGAGCCGGTCGTACTCAGTGTTGACCCCCTTGGCCTGTTTCTTCACCGCTTCTAGGTCAGCCTCCAAATGATGCAGCTCTGAAGGGGGAGGGGGGGCGACAAAGTACATATCAGATGCATGGCATTACGCAAAACAAGAACATGGCTGTTTTCTACTTACCTATCTCAGGGCCCTAAGCAATGCCTCATTTCTCTTGTTTTGCACCTTTGGCATCATAAAATTGCTGATCCATGATAAGATATTTTCATCTCAAGAACAGACAGGGATGTGGTACAAAAAATTAAATCAAGTAAGTTATAGATAAATTGTCTTCAGAGGAACTTGACAATTCAATCAAGTTACTGATTGACCATCAGAACGATACGCTTTACCTAGAATGCAAAATATTTTTGGTGTAAAAAACTCTCTTTTTTTACACCTTTTAGTTCTTAAAGAAGGACTCACTGTCTTTTGCCTCTTCCAGTTCCTTGTTCTTGTCAGCGACCTTGTCTCTCAGCTTCTCCAGCTCAACCTCGTTCTCTGCACCTGGACCCTCCTGAACACAGATGGAACATTGACAAGGTTTACTTCATTAAGGAATTTGTTCCTGACAATTCAGAGTAAACCTTTATACACCTGTATCTGTATCTATATAGCCGGTATAACCGCCATACAGCGTAACACACCAGCTTTGCAGGCACGCGGTGCGGCAGCAGCTGGTTATATTACGCCGAACGACCTGTCACGTCTAACCTTCGCATATTTAACTGCATGCATTGTTTAAAGCTGTCTAATGAGGATGCTTCCACGGTACTTGGTTGCAACGAGTTCCACTCTACGATCATTCTAGGAAAATACAAATTTTTGAACACATCAATCCTAGGTTGAAAAGTCTGTACACCAATCAAATATGAAGAGATGTTACATGAAAAATTTAGTTAATGCTAAACACAAATTATACCTTGGCTTGAGTTCCATTATTAAAAATTTGGTTCAATTTCGATTCAATATTTGGAACCAGTTTAATTCACACTATAATACTGATCATATGAGGGTGTCTTCCATGGAATGTTCTTCCATGGACATTGATGTAAGACAAGTCTAGTTTCCTCCATATATATGACCAGGCTGCGGAATGGTGCCATCTAGTGGATTATCATTGAATTGCAGTTAGCATTCTGCAGTGCTGCAAACTATTGACTATACTAGTTGAAATAGTGTTGCTGTTAGTCAACTGTTTATACAGAATCAAACAAATAAACAAACAGGCAAAATTGGGACTTTTCACACTGATAATTACCTTCTTCAGTTTCTCGGTCTCCTCCAGAAGTTTCTGGGCGGCGTCAGTGGCGCTCTTGGCCTGCTTCTCGAAGGCCTCGGACTTGGCCTCCAGGGTGGCCGTGTTGGAGATCACCGTCACCAGGCGACGCAGCACACTGGATGTCAAAACAACAAATAAACATCATTCCAATCCTTACATCCTTACACCAAATAAACAACAATGCAAGGAGAATTTTCATGCTATCAATGCAAGACTTAAAGGCACTCTCATGTGAGGCCTATTGCTTGTGTATCTCAAGCACTCAGGCCAGCCATCAGCCAATAAGACATCCCCCTTCCACTGTTGGAGGGAAAGTTACCAGCCAATCACGTTGCCTCTTGACACGATTGGCTAAGAACAGGAGCTGATTATTGCAGTGAGGAGGACGAATCATAGGCCAGTAAACTAGGGCTGTTGCTTGAGATACACAATTTTGAGAAATTTGCCGGTCCTTTGATCTTAAAAAGATAATGCTAAACCTCCGAAGACTAACATGAAAACAGAGTCAGAGAAGAGACTTGGTACCTCGGTTTCAGATATTATATTTTACGTATGTTTCTCACAGGCATCTATTTACAGGTTTGCGATAGCAACCCTATTCTGTTTTTGCTTGCAAGGATAGGGGCCGCCATGTTGGATGTGACCATTTTATTGGGAGGCGTGCATTTTTTTTTTGTCACTAATGTTGGGTGTGACGATTTTGACGTAGGGGTGTTTTTCTAGTTTCATTTTGACTTCATGCTAAATTAAGCTTAAAAGAGCTGACGACCAAGAAAATTAATTGGATGAAGACCGATGACCATCTTTGGACACTTACATGTAATAGTCCTCTACCAGGGAACACTTTGTCTTAAACTTAAAGTTTGACAAAGGCAGTTTCAAGACAATACATGTATGTCTATACAGCTACAAAATGGTACAGATGACTGAAATGGCAGCACCATCTATGAGGAAAAATTTGAAACTGACAAATGTTGAATGTAACAAAGGCCATGGATATGGTACATAAAAGGTAAAGAATTGTAAAACTGTGCAGAAAATAAAAAGGAACTGTTAGTGGAAAACAGATATAAGATGAACTGCAGCAAGACTGTAGAAAAGAAAGCAAACTTGGGTTAGTAAAAGAGAAAGAATCTAGAAATAGCAGAACTGTTAATGAAAATGTTGATCAAACAAGATGCTAAAAATGTTGATCAAACAAGATGCTAAAATAAAAAAAGCTGCTAGAGAAACACCCTTGATATCTTCAGGCGTGTCCCTAAGCCTGTCAAGGGGGCAGGTGGGATACCGTATTAGATTAAAATATTAGATCAAAATATTAGGAACGGTAACGGTCCCAAATGGATGGATAAGGGTGCTGTCTGCATGAATCTGATGGAATTTTTGGGCCACAGTACAAAAAAAAAACACCAGAAAAGGACTCTCTGCGCAAGTCCTACGGGCCTACTAAAGTAGTCCTTTAACTTAAAAAATGTTTGAATTCCATGTCCTAAAGCCGGCGTCACAATTCATGCGAGCGTCGGCCCACTTCGTAGATCGCCCGAAGCTCGCCAAATTTCAAAATCGCCCGAGCGTCGACCGTATATGAAAATCTCGGTCGACGTCCGTCGAACACTAAAAACTAAAAATCCCCCATGAGATGGTACCTTCTCTTGGACATGGACGAAGTCAGTATCGACTAACCTGGTAAAAGGCCAAAATTTGGATCAACTTTTATTTCTAAAAATCGTCCGAAGCCCGCGTAATCGACAGGACGTCGGCCGTACTTCGGCCGAAAATGCACATTTGAAGCTCGCCAACACGTCGGCCGAGCTGAATTTCTTATTTGTGACGGGGGCTTAAAGAAACATCTCACATGATGTATGACGGTCACTTGTGCAGTACATCTCTTGCACAGTGTCTATCATTTCAGGGCTTTTAATCAAAAATCTTTAACTTTTTTAAGGGTCAAAATATTTTTTCCTCAAGTTAAAGGAAGAGAGAAAACCTCTAGTGGATACTTCAATAGCAGGCAGCTGGATATAAAAAAGAAAGGGAGGAAAAAAGACTAGAATCTTTGAAAAACAACAAAAAGACGTAAGGTTTCAAAATACAGTAGTGCATTATAACGCTGCAATTTGTGAAGTTGGTTACATAATGACAGGAACAGCCTACAAGGTAAAATATCTCCTTGTGTTCTCAGATCTTTAACCTTCTTCCTACTATGCCATTTGGCACCAAACTTGCATTTCTCATGAGGTAACATAGTAGGGAAAGGGTTATTGTGACTGAAACCCAGGGACACTCCTGACTCCCACCCTACTTACACAAACAGAAAGAGGGCAAAGCCAGCGATATAGAAGTTCCGCTGGGCGCGGAACAGCTTCATGTGGAGGTTGATTTCGGCCTGGGGGTAGAGCGCCGCTTCCTGTCCCCCCTGGACCTTCGGCGCGGAGCCGTATTTGAACATCTCCCGTATGGCATCTGGAAAAAAACAGGTCAATTGTACACAATGTTTTTTCCACGTGGTTGAAGTGGATGGTGAAAGCTTGGCAACAGGCAGTCCAGACTGAAACGCCCTCTAGTGTCTCTTTCGAAAACCGCATCAATGTATTTGAAAATTTCACACACACACAAGATGTGACTAAAAAATTTTGTTATTATTGAGTTTCAAAAGCCTTTGTGGCAGTCATTTTGGGAAAGAGTCTCAAAATCTATTAAACAGAAGAATGTTAGATGAAAAATGACATATTTTCTCATTCAGAAGTATCTTAAAATGTAAAGACAACTGAAGATAAGAAGATGGAAATTTGCTGCCATAAATTGCTGCTGTCTATAGCTTTATATTTTAATGAATGTCCTTGTAAAAATTTCAATATTTTGTGTGCTTGTATGAAGCATCATGATATGCAAATTGCAGAGAGGACTGGAATGGTCTGGACTTTCTGCTGACCAAGTTTGTGCCGCCCGCTTCGACCAGCGACTCCACCACGGCGTTACTTACATAATGAGGAACAGAGCGAACCCTGACATGTACAGGTTTCTCTGCGCGCGGAACAGGTGCATCATGATGTTCATGTGACTGGCGGGACGCACATCGACACCGTCTTCCTCTTTCAGGTCCCCGTACTTCAGGGACTCACGGATACCATCTAAGGGCAGGGCAGCCGGTACGTCAACGTTTTCAACATGGCAATCAGATCAACCCCTAACGATTTGCAACTTTTCTAGTACGGCGGACAAAAGTAACAGTGCTGAGTATGGTAAATGCTTTGTGAACATGTACTTTGGAAATTATGGAAACATTTTGAATACGAAGATTCAGAGATGGCAGACTTCATCTTACAGCAGCAGAGTGAACGAGGACACATGGCACCGCAGGATTGTGTATATTGGGAATCATAGAAACAGATACACACACATACAAACACACATGCAAACACACAGACATGCACACACACACACACACACACACACACACACACACACACACAGACACACAAACAAAAAGACACACATTTATTCATTAAAACACATACACACACATACATTTACAGGGACGCACGCACACACACACATAGACGAACACATAGATAGACAAAGACCATCTAAGCGCAGGGCAGCCGTCACCTTTTTGAACATGGCAACCAGAGAGGACAGACTTCATCCCCTTACTAGTATACATGTATTACCTATACCATTTCTAGACCCCCAGATAATTACTAGTAATAATGTGTGCCTTCACTGCATTGTGTGTTTACTGGAAATCACAAGACATTCAGAATATAATGAACAATCAGAGATTAAGAAATGGCAGATTTCATCCCCTTTCCCATACTTCTTTGCAGCCCTTCCAGTCCCACGGACAAAAGTATCTTAAAAATTACTAGTAGTACTGAGGATGCAAGTATATTGGAAATCACAGAAACATATACTAGCAGAGATCTCCCTAAAGAATGGAACAGTGGCATTCCTCCATCCTGTTCTAATCCCAGCTCCATTCTGTTGATTTTCAAAGTTAGGGTATTTCTTCCAATATTTCCCCAGCTAAGCCTGTAATTTTGTTCAAAACTGGAAATTTCAGAAGTAAAGCTGAAATTGCAGGAATTGATGTCAGAAAAAGGCAAATTGCAGTTAACTTTTAAGCTGCTCTCCTTTTGAAGGGTGTGCACCCCCCCTCCAGACCTCCCCTCTCGCAACACATATCCTGTGCCTGGCACCCTCCCCCCATCCTGCTCTATATTTCTGGGGAGATCCCTGTACTAGTACACACACACAAACAAAGGCACATATACACACACACACAAACACACACACACATACACACACACACAGGCACACACACATACACACACAAACATGCATCTGCACTGGCTGCACATGCATACATGCATGCACACACACACACAGATGCACAAACTCAATCAGTCACTGACAGTGACAGTAACTTGCTCGCTCGTTCGCTCACTCACTCACAACACCAACAGTGTACCCCAGCACTTATGCAAGAGTGACCCACCTCCGAACAGCAGTAGTAGGATGGCGATCAGCACATTGAAGTACAGGTTACCACGTTGTACAAACCAGTTCAGCAGGGCTGACCTGAAGATCTTCTGCCATCTGCAATATCAAGGAAACAGTTGATATCTAAAACTTTAAGCCCAGGTCATATATAGCCGACCATGGTTCTCCTGGGAGTTGTTTGGTGAGGTTGCCCACTAATCTTAATTAAAAGCTGTCTATGCCAGCCAACTTTATAGATTCAGAAAAATCAAGTTAAAAGTCAGTGGTACACCTACATGTAAGGTGCGTTATACTCAAAACTGACCCATTAATGAAGAGCATACTTATGTCATGAAAAGTGCACTAACAAGGCACATGTGTTAATTGCCATAAGGCAAGAAAACAGTCTTTGAAATGAAAAAAAAAGTACCATTAGCATTGAAGTCTATCTGGTTTGTTACATAACATTATGGAAAACCATTTTCCAAATAAAACAAGACTCAGACTGTACTCACTGTACTATCACTATTCGTCATCACCCCCCCCCCCCACCCCAAGATGTAAACCTTTCCATAGCAAATGACTGCATATTACATATATGCCTTCATGTTATGTCTTTTTAAGAGATAATGCTACATGTAAGTTTTTTAATGTCAGCACTCTGTTCATACCTTCTGGCAGATATGAATGGTGCACAGAGCAGTACACACACGCCGATTTCTGCGTACAGAAAAGTCGCGACGATCGTCCACTGGATAGTCATGATGTCTGGGTCTCAACTGGATGAGACAGAAATTACAAGGATTAACAAATGATACAATGCACATGTACAAATGTATGTGTGTGTGTGTATTTGTAATTATGTCATACCTGGGCTGCGAAAATGTTTGATACGGGCGTTATGGACCTTGTGATAATTTTCCTTATCACACAGACTCTAAGTTGTATCACACAGGCTTCCATAGAATATTTAGAATGCATTTCGAGCAAGCCGGTTGTGCCGCCGTCGAAAATTCGAATACTGGATTCGGAGGTTGGAATCAATGTTAGAATCAATGTCCCAGCCCTCCTGCGGGTTGGATCACCCTCCGCCCTACGGCCGTCCCTACCCCCGGTCGGGCTGGTACCTCGGGTGATAGGGAATACCACGTGTCGTATTCTATATTTATAACCATTACATGTAATGTTACATGTATGAGTGTACAAGTATGCGTGTACAGTACGTATAATGTCCTGTGTACATGTGTACGTCACAGTAGAGATGGCGATTCAGGACAATCGGGGATTGTCCTAGGACAGATCGCGATCGCTGTTTGTCCTAGGACAGACTGCGATCGCGATCTGTCCTAGGACAATCGCCGATTCTACTAGTAGAGATTGCGATCGCAATCTGTCCTAGGACAATCGCCGATTCTACTTGGACAAGCTTGCGATCGCGATCTGTCCTAGGACAATCGCCGATTCTACTAGTAGAGATTGCGATCGCAATCTGTCCTAGGACAAACGGCGATTCTACTTGGACAAGTTTGTGATCGCGACCTGTCCTAGGACAATCGCCGATTCTACTAGTAGAGATTGCGATCGCAATCTGTCCTAGGACAAACGGCGATTCTACTTGCCTGGACAAATTCTAATTAGATGGAAATGCTTTAGAAAATAGAATGAATCATTGCACAACATTTCAATCAGGTTTAGCATACTACCTACATTTCATAATTATCAACTATTTTAGGTGAGTTACTTCATATTTTATAATGGATGAATGAGTATGTTTTCTGATAAAGTAATTTCTGATAAAGTTGAGTGACAACATTTTGATAATGTGTGAAAGATGTCAGTTGGAAGGTGATCCAACAATGTTTCAGTATGCAAATTTTGAGGTGTCAAGATATAACTCACAGTTTCACGCCTATTGAATTCACAACCATAGGAGAACAATAACAATTGTAAAGTGATAAAACAGGTGTCAAAATATCAATCTCAGAATTTGTAAATACTAAATAAAATCATGGATTATACAAGATATTGCTGTTTCCTTTATCTTAGCATCATTACTAAGTTTGGATCGCCGTTTGTCCTAGGACAGTTTGCGATCGCAATCTCTACTAGTAGAATCGGCGATTGTCCTAGGACAGGTCGCGATCGCAAACTTGTCCAAGTACTAGAATCGCCGTTTGTCCTAGGACAGATTGCGATCGCAATCTCTACTAGTAGAATCGGCGATTGTCCTAGGACAGATCGCGATCGCAGTCTGTCCTAGGACGAACGGCGATCGCGATCTGTCCTAGGACAATCGCTGATTGTCCTGAATCGCCATCTCTACTGTGACATGTACATGTATATGACAAACCAATTATGTGAAATAATTTGACAATATGACATCAACATACATGTATTCAATTTTTTACAAAGCAGCATCCCTCCAACCCATGAATGAATAAAACATAGGGTTTAGATTATTATGAATCATTCATGAAAATACTGCTTTCTAACGTTAATCCAATAATATGAAGATAACACCAAGATTAACATTAGATGATCAGATTAATATTTATGACATGTAAATCACATTAAAACAATTGGTAGAAAGTGTCTTTATCATTCCCATATAGATGTGGTAAACATTACCGTCTAAGAAATAAAATTCCTCTACAGAATATAGCATTTTCATCCTGAAATTCCTCTTTTTGACTTTCGCCCAATCATGTTTTCTGAACTGCAACATTCAACCACAAAGCCCCTTTTGTTCACGACCTTACAACGCGCATATCTACATTTCAGTTTGCGTTTGTTTAACGTTCGCAGCTTTGCCATAACCTCTTGACCGCAAACTTTAAACCACGGTAAAAATGCTTGTTCTGTCCTCATCCGGCTAGTATATAAACCCGCCCACAACGAACTTAAGCGAACCCTCCGTTTACTCCCTATCGCGTAATCAATTCATCGCGAACTTAAAATCATTAACAGTATTGCAAAATGAACGCGGAAAATTGTCTTTAGTGCCCTTACACTTAAGTCTTTACCCCAGCACTTCGCTCTTAAAAGATAAAAGTGTCACATAATTTTATATTTTGGGATGTCTTGAGCTTTAAGAAGGACACTTCAAGTGGTACCCTACTAGTACTGGTAATCAATACATTGCGAACTTAAAAGCATTTACAGTATTGCAAAATGAAAGCAGATAAATTGTCTCAAGTGCCTTTACACTTAAGTCTTATCCCCGGCACTTCGCTCTTAAAAGATAAAACAATGCCCACTACGGTAATTTTATATTTTGGGATGTCTTACTTTAAGAAGGACACTTCAAGTGGTACCCTACTAGTACTAGTAGTCCACCCAGCATTAAGGAATTCACCTTTAAAAACACAAAAATGTTCCAGTCTTTTTCAAGAATATGGTGGATACAAAATTATACAACAGTGAGATATAATCCACAAATTAAAGGCAACATCTGCAAATTAAACTAACACATACCTCGTCTACAAAATTTCCTCTCACCGATTCTTTGGTCAAGGGGGAACAGGAACAGTTGAAAAAATGATAAAATTCAAACGTGTAGCTATTTTAATAGCTCGTCTGACTCGAAGTAACCCGAGTGAAACCATGACGTGTCTCAACGAAAGAAGGGCACGTTAAAGACATATGAGTCACACCCACACGTAATTTACACATGTTTACCAACAATTGTTTACACTGGGAGCTGAAGGATATGATACACAGCAAATAAACTTACCTTAGGGTTCGTATTTCAATAGTTTGTGGAAAAATAGGGCTTCAAGGACGCAATTTTTGTACGCAGCTTTGAGCACGTCGGCCGAAAAATGTTTATCGCTATCTGGGCCACTGGAAGGTTACATTATCGTCGAAGGGGTCATTTCTATTAAACTAGAATGTATTACTAGAAAAAGCAAATATATCAATATCAATGTTTTAATATATTATATTTATTGTGGAATTAGAAAATCAAACTGGTACTTATGGATAAAAAATCTGCTAATCTGATGAAAAATATTTTGTCCCTCGCAAAAGATAGTGCACTTTTCTGTTGACCTCTTACAACTGCTCTCGCGAGAAATGACGTGACTGTGCAGGTCATTCATGACACTGTTCATGACGTCAAGCGCTGAAGGCGGGACATCACCCACATCTCTAACTTGGCTACACGTGCGTCTTTTAGTAAAGCACGTGCACAGCACGAGATAAAACTTTAGTCCATTTAGTCCCCTGGTGGAATCGACTCCCAGAAGAAGTGATCAAAGCTCCCTCAGTTAATGCCTTCAAAGCCAGATTCGACAGGTACATGGAAGCTCACCCTGTAAAGTACAACCACAGAGCTTTGGAACATCCACACAAACCCACAATGACAGTTGAGTGAAATGGAATTCAACAATGAAGAGCGGTCTAAACTGGAGCAGTCCTACCTGACCGAAAATTCTACTCTACTCTACTCTACTCTAAAAGAAAACTTGATTGTGCGTGCTCCAAACAGCAGACAGGGGATCATTTCACTATTTCTTAAGTGTTTTCTACCATAGCTCCTCCCAAACTGCCCAGAGTTCACCAAAAAAATCCCTCCAGAAACGACTTTCAATGGTTTGATTTTGAAACCTTGTTTTCATATGGCGTCAACTGTTGAATCCCCCTCAAGCATTTAATCATGGTACTGAAGTGCCGACTATTGATCCGTGATAGTACTGCTGTATTAAAGTTACCACTTACAGGCCGACCCAAGGAGGAGACGGGACGAGGATTCAACGGAACTCTGTGTATATGTGTAAAGCATCTGGTCCTCGGTACATGTGCTATTTCACCTCTGACCCCCGGGTCATACCATTCGGACCCGGGGTATATTTATGGACTCTACATGCTTCCCCCCTACGAGGAATGAACTTCTCCTGAAGTTATAGCGAACTAAATACTAAATACTTTGAATAATACTTAAGCAAACAAACGGGCTAATGCTTCGTGGGGACGGTACATTAGAATAACAACTGTATAACTGTATGTTACCGTATATAACTGTGTGTTGCTACTGTATACAACTGTATATTACTGTATATAACTATATAAAGATAAAGGCACTGACGAATAACTAATTGTCTGCATTGTCGATCCAAGTACAAATTGTGCACTGACGAATAACTAATTGTCCGCATAGTCAGTCCAAGTACCGGGAAGGCAGTCGTATTTGACGACCTCTCCGAGTGGTCACTGATGTCAGCGTCGAAGTGGCCCCCTGGGACTGGAGTTCGGGCCGCGTGGTCACTGCTGTCTGCGTCGAAGTGGCCCCCTGGGACTGCAGTTCGGGCCGCGTGGTCGCTGGTGCCTGCGTCGGAGTGGCGCCCTGGGAGTTCGGGGGGGTGGGCGCGCCGACCCGGTGGTGCAACACTTGTGTTGGAATGACATTTCTTTAGTCTATTGAAGTGTACTACTTGGTGTTTACCGTTGTCGTCTCGTAACTTGTATGTAACCCCTGGCTCGAGTCGTTTTACAACCGTGTATGGGCCCTTCCATCTGGGTTTTAGTTTTTGTCGCACGGTGGTGGGGTCATGAAGCCAGACCCTGTCTCCCTCCTGATAGGCTCTGTGCGACACCTTGGCGTCATATGCCAACTTTTGTTTCTGGCCCGCCAATCGAGTGTTCTGTCGCACCTCCTTAAAGGCCGTCCGGAGACTGGTCGTTAACTTCCGAGCATAGGACATTGTTGAGGGGGTAGTTGGCGATGCTTGTGGGGACGGACCAAGTATCACGTCTGCTGGCAAGTTTGCTTCCCTCCCGTGGGTAAGGAAAAAGGGTGTGTAACCTGTTGAGGCATGCACCGCAGTGTTGTAAGCGAGTAAGACGTGCGGGAGGTGGTCATCCCAGTCATCACCGGTGGTAGAGACGTATTTGGACAACATGTCTTTCAATGTTCTGTTAAACCGTTCCACAAGACCGTCTCCTTGTGGATGGTAAGGGGTAGTCCGGCTCTTGTCTATGCCAAGAGCGTCGTATGCGCTCGCATGGTGGCTGCTTCGAATTGGCGTCCCTGGTCCGAATGGAGACTCCTCGGAACGCCATGCTCACGGATGTATTCTTTAAAAATGGTGTGGGCCACTGTTGAGGCATCCTGGCGCATGAGAGGGTATGCATTAACGAATTTCGTGTAGAAGTCTTGCAGGACAAGGCAATAACGGTTGCCACTTTTAGAGGTGGGCAGCTCCGTGAGGTCCATTGCTACCTTCTCAAAGGGGCGAAGGGCCTGAATTGGTTTTAGGGGTGCCCGTGCTGCTGGCGTTGGTGTTGTCCTTGTAGCGCATTGAACGCTCGCCCTACACCACTTTTTTACTTCCTGAGTCATCCCGGGCCAATAGAAGCGAATGTATACCCGTTGAAGGGTCTTGGCTGGTCCCAGGTGGCCAGAGAGAGGTCTGTTGTGTAGCTCTCGTAGGATGGCAGGCACTAAGGCCTTGGGTGCAATCCGCTGGTGTAGTAGGCGAGACGCGGGCCTCCATCGGCGGTATAGTATACCGCCCTTGACAGTCAAGTTAGGATACTGGTGCCACAGGGACTTTAGGTAACGTCCTCTGTGCTGAATGGCATTGAAAGAAGGTCGGCCCCGTCGACCGCGTTTCCACTGAAGGACTTCCGCTATGTCAGGGTCTGCTTCTTGTGCTTGACGCAGGTTATCGGACGACAGGGACGGTCCCACTGAAGTGTCATCTGACGAGTTGGTTGACGTAGCTGGTTGCTGGTCAACGGCTGCGATTGTGGTTGTCGGTGCTTTAGTTGTGGAAATGTTTCCTGCTGCGGCCGCAAGCGATGTGGGTGGCTCACTTGCAGGCAGGCTGGGATGCTGCTCTGGCTCCATGCGTTGCCGTGCTAGTACCTTTGGATCCGTTTGGTCAGGGTCCCTTGTCGGCAAGGGGAATGGTCGCCTGAGAGCTGGTGTCTCTCTCTATTGGAGGGCGGCGAGACATGGCATCCGCATTGCAGTGAGACTTTCCGGGCCGGTAGACGATGCTAAACTGATAGGTGGAAAGCTCAACGGCCCATCTTGTACGTCGGCCAGTGGGGTCGTTGGCAATAAGCTTAGGGCTCAGGCCACCGACGAGTGGCTTGTGATCGGTGACAACAGTAAACGTATGTCCAGCCAAGTAGGAGCTGTAATGGCGAACACTCCAGACGATGGCCCATAGCTCTCTGTCATATGTAGACCAGTTACGCTCCTGTTTGGTGAGAGTTTTGCTGGCGTAGGAGATCACTCGTTCCCCTGCTGGATCTGGATGAGTCAAGACAGCCCCCACAGCCGCGTTTGAGGCATCTGTGTATAATGTGAGAGGGCGATGGAAGTCCGGGTATGCCAACACTGGCGGGGTAACGAGGGCTTCTCGCAAGGAGTCAAATGCTGCTTGGCAGGCATTGGTCCAGCAGAATGTAACGTTCTTCCTCGTCAATGCAACCAAGGGGTCTGCGATGTGGGCAAAATTCTGGATGAATTTCCTGTAGTAAGATGCCAGGCCCAGAAAAGCCCTGATCTCAGCTGTAGATGTTGGGGTTGGCCAGTTCTTGACTTTCTCCGTGTTGGCCGGGTCGGGTTGGATTCCTCGTTTAGAGACAACATGGCCGAGGAAACGGACTTGCGGTCGTGCGAACTGGCATTTCTTGGAGTTGAGCTTAAGGTTGGCTGTACGACAGCGTTGGAAGATCTCTTCCAAGGTGGCCAAGTGTTCTGGGAAGGTCCGTGAGAACACAATGATGTCATCCAAGTATGCTTAGCAGGAGCGCCAGTCTAGCCCAGCGAGGAGAAGCTCCATCAGGCGTTGAAAGGTCGATGGCGCATTCGTAAGTCCGAAGGCCATGACCTTGAACTGGAAGAGGCCGCGTCCTGTCGTGAATGCTGACTTTTCACGGTCATCAGGGTCAAGGTCAACTTGCCAGTAACCTGAGGTCATGTCCAGTGTGGTGAAGAATGCGGCACCGGACAATGCGTCGATAACATCATCAGTCCTGGGTAGGGGATGTGCATCTTTGATTGTTACCTGATTCAATTTGCAGTAATCAACGCAGAAACGAAATGAGCCATCCTTTTTCCGGGCTAACACCACCGGAGAGGCCCATGGGCTGCTGCTTGGCTCGATAACATCGTCTGCGAGCATGGCCTCCACTTGTCGATGGATTTCAGCTTGGCGGTGGATGGGCGTACGGTGAGGTCGTTGTTTGATAGGCGGGCTGTCCCCGGTGAGGATCCGGTGAGAAGTCAGATTAGTACGGCCCCTATCCCTAGGGGAAGTGCTGAAGACATCAGAGTAAGTGTCTACCAGCTTTTGCAGTTGCTCCGTCTGCATTGGGGAGAGATCTGAGTACCGCAATAATATAGAATATGAGTTGATCGGTTAAAATAACTTTCTAAATAAACAAAAATTGTTATTGCTTTTCTTTTTTCTTTTTATTTGAGTTGAATGTGTGATAGTTGTGTGCCGATTTGTAAAGGTAGCGACCCCTCAAAACAGTCCAATAAACAATAAATGGTAAACAATTCAAGATGGCGGCCACCACACATGGCAACGGATCCAACAAAGGTTTCAATCCATCTCTCTATGTATGAATAGAGTGCATGACAAATGACTTTCTTTGCTCGTAACTTGCGGTATTTCTTGCAGCCCACCCAAAGACCCGAGCCTTCATCACTCACACGGGGTCGAACGGAATGTACGAGGCCCTGTACCACGGCGTGCCCATGGTCTGTCTGCCGCTGTTCGGGGATCAGCCAGCCAACGCCGCCCGGGTGGTGGCCAGGGGACTGGGGATGAAGTTGGACTTCAACACGGTCACCGCCGAGCAGTTGTACCAGGCCATTCTTCATGTTGTTACCAACAACAGGTACTGCTGATATATATCGATGTCGTTTGGGTATGCAGGGTTTGGCATACTTGAAAACTTGTTGCGTAGAAGAATAATGAGTTCAAATTTCATGAAAGCACAGTTACACACGCACACACACGCACACAAATGTTAGAAAGAGAGAGAGAAAGAGGGGAAAATGAGAGAGAGAGAGAGAGAGAGAGAGAAAGAGAGAGAGAGAGAGAGAGAGGGAGAGAGAGAGAGAGAGAGAGAGAGAGAGAAGAGGGAAGAAAGAGAAGGCCCTAGGAGAGGCAGAGAGAGATTTTCAGGTTCAAGTAATTTATATAATTTCTTTGATGTAGTGTGCCAGGTTTGTGAATTAAAATTCAGCAAGAAAGTGATGGTTCACTTCCAAGACTGTGACCGATTCGTCATTATAATTCCTTTTGGTCTCAAATATCATCTGTTACATTTTCCCCTGTAACAGTGTATATTTGTACTGTGACTACTTTGCGTTTGGGAACGCATCTATAAGCAGCGACACCTGTGCTGCAGTTCAATGGGAACCAGTCAGAATTGCCATCAAGAAGGTGATAGTTGGTCGACGAAACGTCGGTTGAAAAAATCACATGGTTGTGTATAAGAGTCATTCTATTCAGCCATTTTGGTCTGTTTTACATCCTACTTCACAGCTACCAGGAGACCGCAGCCCGCCTGTCCCGCCTGCACCGTGACCAGCCCCAGTCACCCATGGAGCGGGCCGTCTGGTGGATAGAACACGTCATCAAACATGGCCGACTACCCCATCTTCGCGCACGCGCCGTGGAGCTGCCGTGGTACCAGTACTACCTGCTGGACGTGGCTGCGTTCCTGTTGGCCGTCTGTTCAGCTGTCCTGGGGACCGTGTGGTTCAGCTGTTCGTTCATCTGTAGGAAGGTTTGCTGTAGAAGTGGCGGCAAGCTGAAGTCCCAGTAGACAGCTAAATATAAGGCGTATTCACGTGACGTCATCACCCTTGCCCTCCGTGGGCGGCCATTTTGGGGTCCATCCCTGCAACGAAGTTTCTCGGTGTCCGACGGACAATTTCCAAGGAATACGAAGTAGTCTGATCGCTGTTTTATTATGCAAAGAGTCTCCAGCCTCACATCCTTTTCGCTAGAAAAGTCCAATTTCACCTACTGGAAATGGGTGGCCGCCTTATGTTCCGAAGTCCCTATGTTCCGAAATCCCTAGGTTTTCCCCAGCCTACAAACATGGCCGCTAAATGGTGCCGGCGGAGTCCATTGATTTTGTCTTCAGTTGTTTCTGGAAAGGACTGTTTACAGAGTACGCATAAAATTAGTTCACAACATACAAGTGTACCAAGGCCTGCAGCCACTTAGCACAGTGTCTTAATAAAACAGAGTGTCGTGAGAAATTTAGTTGACAGGGAGTGCGTTATGATCGGGAAAGTTCGACGTTGAAAGACCCTCAGTTTATGAACGTATCTCAAGCAACGACTACACGGTGCCGCGACTGTGCTACACAATGGACCTTTAATTTGCTTTTCCTACAGATACATAGTATTACACAAACGTTGATTCTCAAACTTCGACTATTTAGATCAGCTGTTAGTATGTCCGAAATCCACTTTTGTTTCAGTCTTTAGTCCCTTCGTATGTTCCCGCACCTACACGAGAAACGCAAGACCAATCTTACTGTTACCCGATCAGTGTGTGCTTTATCAGTCCCAATCCAACATCCGACCACGAGGCAAAACACCATGATTATGAGACAAAACGTTTTGAATGTAAATTGTGAATGGCGTAGAAAACATCTGCCATTACGGAGAGTTCCATTGGGCTCCACTATCAAGTGGACCCCAAAATGGCCGACAGTACTCGTTGCTAGGGGGAGGGTTACGTAACTGAATACGCCCTATACCTGGAAGTATTCAAATAACGCTAGGTGATTAGATGACTTATTGACCATGAGATGGTCCGTTTTATGTAACGCAAGAAATAAAGATGCTGGGACATAGCAAGATGACCCTTGGCACTTTAAGATATTTGTGATTCAACGCAATCATTTCTTTCTTCAAAATCTGAGGATAAGGCTACACCAAGTAATTTTTATGGATGACGTCCTTTGGAGACCCCAAATCTAATGCGAGAGCGCGAAAAAAAAGCAAGAAGGGCCGAAAAAAACAGGATGCCTAGATTTGAAGTATAATAGTCGACGACACATGTTAGGACACAAATTAAATGAGAGAACACAGTGTAACAACTAACAATTCTTTATTCATCATGAAAACAACAATAATTTGAATAAATCAGTTGAAGTTGAACAGCAGTTGTTGTCCTGTCCTGTTTCTTTCCATATCCCATTAATTTTGCAGGCCTGCAGAAACATATTAGATCAAAAAGGGACTCTTTGGTCATAGTTACAGGAAGCGGAATTTCTTGCTTTTTTTTCTTGGAACAGACCAAAATCAATGCGCGCGCGGACGTCATCCATAAAAATTACTTGGTGCAGCCTAATCAGAAAATTAATCATCACTGTTATTTTATCAGCAGGAGGGTTGTAGCTATGACCGTATGTCATTGCTAGATTATTTTGTGGTCCGGTGGAGAGATGTTCATCATATAAACGGATGAACAGTCGAGTAAAAGTTGCCATAGAGAATCAGATAGATTCTCCAAGCAGATGTTGTGGTGAGTAACAGCCCGCTGTCTGGTTTTCTGATAGTTTCTTCACCCATATAAGAAGATGAACGGCCGACTAAAAAGACAAGGTTGTTAACCCTCATACACCCGAGAGGGGTCATTTTCGACCCCAGGCGTGGATTTTGACGTGCTATTTGAACATGTTTGATCTGAAAAAAATTCCTTCCGTGACTTTGTCAGTAGACATCTAGATCTTTTCTAATCTCGCATAATTTTCTAGAGAGATGGGCACAATACTGTTGACGTTATATAGGAAAATCATTTTTGACCCCAGCTAAAATAATGTGCTGTTTTTGAGACCTGCAGTCTGAAACTTATAAAGCTACTTTTTGTATGACCACCAAATTTTCAGAGGATGATGCACATGTGTATTTATATAACCATAACAGAATGTCATAATGACGTAATATTGCGTCATTATGACGCAATTTTATGGGATTCTATCCGCCATCTTGGATTTTGACGGAAGACGTTATCAAATCAGCATTACATATCAATGCTGAATCATAAAAGTTACATTGGATTACATAAGATGATAACAATGTAAGAAAATACATTTGGCGTACCAACAAGGCCTCGAAACGTCAACTGAAATCAGCAGATTTTGTAAAATATGCCTGTCAAAAACCCGTTGCCATGGCAACACGAAAAAGGATGAACTTACTTTATCAATTTGACATTTTTGTTAAGGACATTTTATGAAAAGCCACCAAATTTGGTTGCTCTCACACAAGCCGTTCATTAGTTATGCAACATGAAATTTGTCATGGGCCTCAAAAATCCCCTCCCGGTCTAAATAGGAATAATGCAAGACGTGGTCCTTCTGATCTTTTTGCATGAATTATGATAATGAACAGGAATTATTCATATCTAAAGATGCCAAAACATTCCTCTTACATTTATGAAGCAATGTATGGATAACAATCAGCGGAAAATGTGACAAGGGAGATTTTACTGAACAAAACATTTTTGGGTCATTTTTGACCCCGTTCAGTCATTTTAGTCGAAACATAGGTTTGGGTGTATGAGGGTTAAGGGAAACGGATGATGTCCACAAATATCCTTAACGTATTCATTAAGTACAAGATATAATGTATATGAGTGAAACCATACTTTCGCCAAAATGTAAATCTTCATGATGTCATCAATGCTGGTGATGAGAGGTCTTTCAGACATCACAAACCCATTAAAAGTCGAAGTGAATCTCGTTCCTTTCTAAAGTTTGTGTTTGGACCCATTGTCACAGGCCATGACATCAGGGGAATAAGCCAATTCACGGTTCCGACTACGCATGTGCAGTGTCAAAGGTGAAGGCCTCTGGCTTGTAAATAGTGCTCGTCTCGACATTGTCTAGATTTGCATAACAACGCCCCGACGGCTTTTGTTTACGTCTCGGGGGCCTTTACCTTTGACACTGCACATGCGTAGTCGGAACCGTGAATGGGCTTTTATTTGCCCAAGTGTGTCAACTGACAGCTGCAGCTGCCACATGTTTAAGAGTTCTATCATTCAATGCAGCTGATCTTTAAACTCCCCTAATTAATCATGCAAATTATATTCCAATTTGCCTTATTAGGATATGATTATGTTACACAACAAATGATCATGACGATCGGTCAACACCTTCATGAGTTATCCTCTTTCAAACCATTAAACAAAATCAGCCCCAACAAAAAAAACAAGACTTTTTATCTTTTTATCCAGCCATCAATAGTTTTGTCCGCACTACGTCATAGACCCATAAAGGTTGGGAGTGGCGGATTGATACAGTGTGGACCTTAAAATAGGGAAATATTAATGCTTCCGGGTCATAGGACCGCATGTTCCTGTCCGCAAGGATACTGGTTGCTTTCTTAGAAGTATCTTTGTGTCACAACGACGTATACGTAGTAAACTGCTAGACGCGTATTTCAAACAAATACGACGTTTTGGGGTGTACGGTATGTCGATATGTACATGTATTGGCGTAGGACGGCCCGGGGGTCATGTGCGTTGTTGAAAACGACCGGAAGGCAGCTTTTCAGAAAGTCAAAAGATGAATTATAGACAAAGGATTATGCAACTGTCATTCTGGCAAGTTGTACGCGGCTAAACTCCAAGCAGAAGTTATCTCAACCAAGAGGTTAAACTTCCTTGTCCCAGCCAACTGTGCTAGGCCCCAGATGCTGTCACAGCGGGGCCCTCGTGCGACGGAAGGGATCATCAGCCATAATAGACAGGAGGACAAACCAAAAATGATGGGCTTATGATTTGACGTATCTAATAGCAAAATACATGTATAACGTTTATAGTAGGTCATTGCCTATTATGCAATAGTTGTTAGGAGTGTCAATCAAAGTACTACATTAGGATCCTATTAGCTTTTCCGACAACGCTCTACCCTAAATTCGAAGGGCCGGCTACGCATTACGCTAAATCAAGGTAGCCTCTCTACACTCTACGATAAACTCTGAAATTCTGAAGCTTCCCAATGCATTATGGAGGACTCAAAAACCTAGCGGCTGAACCAATGCGTCAAAGTTGGTAATGTATAATGTTTGGAGGTGACAATAACATACTTAGTAGTCTTGAATTATAACGGCCAGCTCCCTATTTAAGTGATGCCGGAACATAGCCTGGACTCCTGTACGTTTTTGTGTGTGTGTAGATTATCATATGCCACAACCGAAAGCCGAAGGCGGGCGATTTATAAGGGGGATGGTCCCCGTAAAATTTTCAAAACCTAACCCTCTGAAATGGCAGTTCCTATATTTTGACGATTCTTTGACGATTTAACCCTATCCAGACTGGGCTTTTTTGGTATATCTGGGACTGGGGGGGGGGGGCTGATTTGGCCCCCCCATCATAATTTCCGAACGGTATGATGTATCATCGCCAAATTTGTAGGGAGTGATATTCACGTCAAGTTTTATAATTCCTGTAATTTTGGTGACGTTATGACGTAATATGACGCAATTATGACGTCATCGATGTGATTTTATTGGCTAGATAGGGAATTCCCGTAATATCTAAAGGAATTAAACAAAACGGTTTGTATTATTTATTTTAAGGTATGCAAAGACATACAACGTCAATGGTAGGTACGTTGACGTCAAAATGACGTCAAAGAATGGCGTCATGTGTTGTTAGCGATCCCTTGGGATCCGCGATCTGGGATCGGCCATATTTAAATTTTTAAAAATCCTTTTTTTCCACTTATGACCCCAAAGGACGATGAAAATAGACTAAAAACGTTAATCTCAATGTTTCTGATAAAGAAAATGTCAGGTATTGACGATTTTAAGGGCGAAAATGCCTGCTGATACCTGAAATAGTGATATAGTCCGCCATCTTGGATTTTGGCTGATTACGTCATCAAATTAGCATAAATTATGAATATTAAATCAGGAAAGTTACATATAATTACATGTTATGTTATACATGAAGGAAAACTAGTGTAGTTGTGCAAGAAAACCTAAGAAATATCATTGTTTTCAAAATATTAATGATTTTTGCATAAAATGCCAGTCAGAAACCCGTTGCCATGGCAACATGAAAAAATGATAAACTTAAACCATTATCAGAAAATTGTTGACAACAAAATTTTAGGAAAAGTCACCAAGTTTGGTTGTCCTAGCATACATCGTTCGGCAGAAATACGATGTCAAAGTTGGCGCGGGCACTTTTAATCCCCCCCCCCAGTCTGGATAGGGTTAAAAGTAAGAATCGAAGGCTGTCGATAACAGCGCTGACAAGTTCACTCAGACAAGGGAGAATGCATTAACCATTCTTTTAGGCCACCTCTGAGTGTGTTGCTGCAGCGGCCTACGGATTTGCTACATGAGAGAAACAAGAGTTCCGCGACCTCATATCTCCATGAACAATTCTATTTATGCAAATGACTTACACATTTACATAATGCATGCTTAATCATAAACACCTTTATCTAACTTACACATGTTGCAATATTGACAGTTCTATAATTTTCCAATTTGATGAATTTCTGTGTTTTTGCATTAATTATGCAAATCAGGAATTTATTTGCATTATTGGTATCTGTTGATGCTCCACTTTCCATAAACTACATATGTTACATGTATTTGAGTCTTATAATGGAAAACACTGCAAATATAGATTTTCCTCATTATCTATGCAAATTAATTCCCAATTAGCATAATTTGCACTTCATTGTGTATATCTCTGTCCAAGCTACCTGCATACTAAATATCATGGAAATCTGTTGTTCCTTTGTTCAGTTATTGTCCCTAGAAGATTTTCACAAAAACGCCCTTGCAGTTCCAGAGAAAGCTGCTAGGGGACCCAAACCTACACCACTTCTTTATTACATCACAAGCTATCTGCCACCCAAAAATCAAGACCACAGCACGTCTAGGTCAAAAGATACAAAAATTGAAGTTCTGCTGCAGTACCAAGGTCACATACCAGGGGGCCCAAAATCGACCCTAACCTTCGGCTTCACAACACCCGCCCACATACCAAATATCATTGTAATCCATCAAGAGGTTCTTGAGTTATGCTGACTACAAGAGTCCGGAAACACAAACACACACACACACAGACACACCAAAAACAATATCTCCATTTTTCATGGAGATAACTAACATTTCATTTGATCATAAAAGTAACGTTACTACATTTCTACATGTACATGTAGCTGGGAAAACAGAAAAGGGCCGTATACCATACGGCGCATGGTCTAAAGTCGTTTTCGTATGTGGGATCATGTGGTAGCGCAGAAAATGCGTTTAGTGGAGAGCAGGATGGTGGAGTTATGTTCCCGCCAAGAAAAGCCTCGTAAGGCCAGATAGTGCCTTGCAGGTCTTAGATCTATGACCATCTGTGCAGGATGTTCAATCTGTGCACCGATGAGACAACCAGGAAGTGCGGCGGATACCCGTCTTGCAAGTCGGGTGCCGGTATCTGTAAAAACACACACAGTGTACCGTGAAAACATCACCAACTTTGCTCAAAACAAGCCTGACTGCTACATCTGCTCGGAAATTAAAGACAATCCCGTGTCAAGCGTACTGTGTGATCATTCCCTTGTATGCGTGCCTTGCCATTGCACAAGATTTTGGGAACGAGTTAGGTGGAGTGTTCCATTGTGTAGAAGCGGAGGCAAAACAAAACAGACTGCGGACATGACACTCGTTTGGGACTTAGAACAAGGTGGGAGAAGTTTGACAACGCTTTACGTAATAACGCACAATTTATCAACTACGCTTTACGCTAAATTCCAGGTAGCTACGCCTTATGCAGAATTATAGTGACAAATAACGTTCTGCGCAAAATACACCGATTATGCTCTACGTTGAATTGGAGGGGTCGGCAACGCTCTACGTAAAATCAATATGGCTGATTCTTCGCCGAAAAGGTTATGCATACGGTAGCGTTTGTATGTGTGTGTGTTTGTTTGTAAATGACCAGCATAACTCAAATAGGATTGGATAGATTGTCTTGATATTTGGTATGTTGCATAATTGATGATAAATGTTAGCATAAACTTCTTTGTTAAGCTCATACTTTGGACAACTTCTGTTATTTGGGTGAATACGATCAACTGGTATGATATACAATTGATGAGAAACACTCCTAATATGTCAGTCATAAAGGTTAAAATCATTTGGCGAAGGTATGAGGTCGTGGAACTCTAGTTACGCTCTACGTAAAAGGACATGCAGGCCCCCATGTACGGTCCTGATCAGTGTGACAGTGATATCGATCCAGTTTAGCAAAGTTAAGAGATATTCTTCCACTGATTGTGACAATGAAGACAGATGCTATGTTAATGAGGTTTTTGATTGTACCGCCCCGGGGTCATGGGGGTTTTCGACGATCTTCGACAAGCACAACGAACGCTGGACCACGGTTTACCGTCCCGTCCTGGAGCCCCCGTCACAAATTAGCCTCCATCTGGCAATATTCTCCCTATAGTCGGGTTAGTCAAGCAGAGACTTGTCACAAATCAAGTACGGCCGAAGTCCCTTCGATTACGCGAGCTTCTGGTGACTTTTAGCAGCTCGGCCGACGTTCGCGGATCACTGGAAGCTAAGATTCAGCGATGCGACTAGCGGTATTTCTTACAAAACCGGTATTTTTTATGGACCGATCAAAATAAAACGGTCAGGAAACAAGTGCTTTTCAAAAAAGCTGGCGTTTTGTCTACGTTTATGAGTGTGGATTGTCTTTTCCCTTTTCATGAAGTAAAATCTGCCAGAGAAAGTCACTCAAGGGCTGTTGAGTCTATAAGAAAAATTGTCATTTTGGGAAAGGAATACCATATTTTTGTGCCGAGCAGCGTCACTTTCCACGTCCGTGTTGTCTGAATGAAGTCGATACTGAACAATGGAGAATTTGCTACTGTAACAAAGGATCGCTGTTTTGCAAACAACATCAAGAGCCCCTGTTTACATCGGGAATAGAAGTTTAGTGGCGAGTGTTTTGCAAGAATCATCTTACCGCGCATAGGAGCCGCTGCTTGATATTTTCCATTACTAGAAACAGAAAAATTCGAATGCCGGGTTTGGAATCTATGGAGTCCTGTTCATAAGACCTTGTATATATCAAATGAATATCTAAAAATAACAAAAATATTTATGTATTTATTTATTGATAATAAAAAATATGATATTCATGAATATGATATTGATAGATTAATATAATATTGATATATATTTTTGATATTCAATATCTAAAAAGAAAAAACAAACATGCACGGACTCGATCAGTACTACGACGTTACCAGTTGAGCTCAGTTGTAGTGTGTACCATGCGTCAGTGTACATAATGCTTTACGTGGACGTGCTATGGCCTTGATCTTTTGGTGGCAGATGTGATGTAAGGAAGAAGTGCTGTAGGTTTGGCCCCTAGCAACTTGCTCTGGAACTGCAGCGGCATTTTTGTCAAAATCTTCCAAGGAAAATGACTGATTTCCGTCTTATTATCTCAATGAAAAATGGAGATATAGTTTTGGGTGTGTCTGTGTGTGTGTCTGTCTGTTTGTTTGTCTGTTTGTGTTTCCGGACTACTCTAGTCAGAATAACTCAAGAGCCTCTTGATGGATTACGATGATATTTGGTATGTGGGCGGGTGTTGGGAAGCCGAAATTCAGGGTCGATTTTGAGCTCCCTGGTATGTGACCTTGGTACTGCAGCAGAACTTCAGTTTTTGTATCTTTTGACCTGGACGTGCTGTGGTCTTGATTTTCGGGTGGCAGATAGGTTGTGATGTAATAAAGAAGTGGTGTCGGTCTGGGCTCCCTAGCAGCTTGCTCTGGAACTGCAGTGGCGTTATTGTGAAAATCTTCTAAGGGGAATAACTGAACAAGGGAACAATGGATTTCCGTGATATTTGGTATGCAGGTAGCTTAGACAGAGATGTACACAATGAAGTGCAAATTATGCTAATTGGGACTTAATTTACATAACTAATGAGGAAAATCTATTTTCGCAGTGTTTTCCATTATAAGACTCAAATACACGTAACAGATGTAGCTTATGGCAAGTGGAGCATCAACAAATTCCAATTATTCAAATATATTCCTAATTAGCATAATTAATGCAAACGTGCCATAATCCATCTAAGAGGAAAATGATAGGACTGTCAATATTGCAACATGTGTAAGTTAGATAAAGGTATTTATGACCAAGCATATATTATGTACATGTGTAAGTCGTTCTTAGTATGCAGGTAGCTTAGACAAAGGTGTACATAATCATTTTTAAAAAAAACGTGCGCTGAGAATTTTTCTCGACCCCCTATACACTTGCTATAACGAAGCCCTAACGCATATATGTCTTTTCTCCTTGGAAAAGAGGAAGAAAAACCCTAGCCTTCGGTTCGCCAAATATGTGCTTAGTAACCCTACTTTCAGAAGTTGGTTAACCATGTCAGCCATTTCCTCATGGTGCATAACCTTAGAAATCTTTGGCATGTCACCGTAAAGTTCACTGTCGGGTTATGTTTTGCAATACAAATATAGACATCACGTATACCAAACAATTAGTATCAAACGTGGTTTAGTGACTGGAAGTCAACATCCTAATGTTAACAGTTTCTTATTATATGACAGTTCCTTCTTGTACAGGGTAATAGCCGTATGTCGAAACGACTACTAGTATTTCAGCCGTTTCGTCCTTGTCCTGGGAACTGGCTGTTCCTTAACCTCCTGCAAGTTGCAGTTTATGTCATGTACAAACAACCTTTCAACAAGCAGTCCTTTATCCCTAAAGCAATTGAATAATGGCACATGTTCAACCAAGGTGTCAAATTGATTAGCTGACAGGAGGACCTCGGCCGGAACCCGCCCAAGCTCCCAGCGCAATAGTAGCTGCATTCAAAGTACGTAGAGCCAGCTCAACGAAGCTGGAAAAAGAGCCAGCTCTACGAAGCTAGAAAAAGCTGCCGTGTGGTTGTACTATAGCTCCATGGAGCCAGCTCTATGGAGCTAAAAGGGTGACGTGAACCATGTGTCTGCATTCATTGTGCTAGAGCCAGCTCTATGAAGCTTGATTTTTTTAGTTAGATTTTTTTTCTTGAAGGTGACGTGAACCATGCATATGTATTTTTCTTGAAGGTGACATGAACCATATAAATGCATTCATAGTGCGTAGAGCTAGCTCCATGGAGGCGGAAAAAAATTTCCGCGGGGCTGTACTAATCGGCTCCATAGAGCTAGCTCCATGGAGCTAGCTCCATGGAGGCGATTAGTACAGACCCATCTCTCCCAGCGACACCAGCACGACGCTTGCCCGAAGCACTCCCAATTTTCCAAAAGGTTGGCGAATACCGACGACGGTCGTCCAATGATGGTGGGAAACCCGAGCAGGAATGTTAATTCTTCGCTGATTGTAGGTAGGTCAGTGTACATATGTAGTAGGAAAGAAACAATACTTTCGCTTCGACTCCCACAGATGTAGGCTAGACTTGGGACTAATTTACAAGTAAATAAACTTTGACTGCGCGTGCCGATGCAAAGACGTGTGAGAAGGGCGCAGGTGTACCGTGGGCCATGTCTAAAATGTGCATAAAGGGAGTGGCCCACTTATTTCACTAAATGTTTTTATTCAATTTAGCAGTTAGCTATAGTAATAGAACAGCTGACATCAAGACCATTGCAGTGATGCGTTGCATAGATAATAAAAGCCTTTTGGTATCGAGTTGTGGCACAACACACGGCAGATCTGCAGTATTGCAATAAGCCCAGTCGTAGTCGGAATTACGCCTGGGCTTATAAAACATTTCATTACGAATTTGAACAGAGATAAGAACAGATGCATTGTTATACTACCGTACAGGAAGAGGTTGTCAGAAGCTCTTGGCAGAATGTTCGCATCACACGACACCAAGACCTGCTTTAAGCCTACTTAACTTGACAAACTTGCACCCTCCGAAACATCCTACTAGCACCCAAGGACAAAACCCCCAAGGATCTAGGAGAAAAAGTCTGGAGTTGTGTATCACATACTGTGCCAAGGGCAAAACATCAAGGGACCGTGTAAAGACGGGGGGCGTCACAGACTTTCTGCAACGTATGATCCACTGAGCCACGTGTCCTATCTTCATAACATGACGCCACAGAAACAGTGGACTTCTCATTCCTTGATAAGGACTGGGGTAGTCCAAATACATGTGTTGGAAATTGCAGTCGTCTAACCTTTTGCAGACTTTCATTATGAGTTTGCTTGGAAACGCGTGTGTAAATCCAGCCTTGGTATCGGACAAAAAACAGTAAGTCGTGGTAAATCTTAAGATAGTCCCAGATAGTTCGGACATAAGGTCGCGGGGACTTTAAAGATTGGCAATGATACATAAACGTCGAAGCTTTTCCGCCCGTATGCTCCATGCAGAACACGGGTATCAAAATGATCAGTAGTTTGTGACTTTTATACACCATAAGGGATAAGGAGTAGCTAGGATGACAACATATCACACGCCGTTGATAGTTCTTTGAATTATGCTTTCAATAATCTTGGTCAGAAAAACTGTTACTGCTGATTATGATTGAGATGTTTTCGCGGTGATGGAAGTGTGGTTATGCTGCAAATTTGTCGCATTTTACAGAGCAACCCAGTAAGACGTGTAACACGTTATCTCAGCAATTCAAATTACGACTATATTCATTCAGGAATATATATGCCAGCCTAATTTGAAGGGAATCCTTTTTTGGTGCAAATGGGATATGTAATCGATCGAAGACATTCTTGTCTAGGGTTATCATGAACACGCGTTCAAGCACTGTTTTCCGCAAGGACGATTCTGGGTCAATTTCAACCACGTCTGGAGAAGTGCGTTTTTCTTTATAAAGCACGAAAAAATAGTGTTTGTGGACAAAAATTTTACGAAAGCTAGGCTCATACATTGGTATACCTGTGCTGTATAGTAGCTCTGTTTTTTTTCTTATTCCTTCGGAAGATACACTCCATACACCTGTCTTCAATTTTCACCAGGCGCAAAAGTGCATCCATTGTTGATACATAAAAGCTTTAGAGCTCTAGGTACATAGATCACTTTTCCATCAACACAGGAGCACCATATTTTGAACTCGAATAGCTTACTATTGTGTGACTTTGAATGAAGTCAGTTATTCTGGGGCCTATACAGTTTCATTCTTTTTTTTAATGAAAAACCTATCAGAAACTTGTCAACTACCTTTTAGCCCTCTAGCGACATTTAGCCAAAGCGCAGCACATGAACATATTTCAAGAATTTTGACACATAGATCTATTGCAATAAAACGATTAAAACGTGACGTTCACCCGAAGGCTTGGGTCGATTTCCGTTTGGTGAAAGTCATACCATTTACGTTAAGTAGACGGGTCTGTTGATTTTGTGGATCCTGTGGTAGCATTTGAGTTGGTCTATCACAAAATTATTGTCAGTATGTTATTATTTTCACTGTGCCCGTCTACTCTATCCCTGCTCTACATGTTTCCCACAACTCTGAAATCAAAGTTGATTCGCCGTCAGAGCCCCGTCCATTTTGTGACGGGGTAGATTTTTTAGCAAAAAAATACGGTCGACGCTAGGGCTATTTTGACATTCAGCGAGCTTCGGGCGATCGACAAATTCGGCCGATGCTCGCATGAACTTAGTGTGACGCCGGTTTTGGGACGGGACGATAAGCCGTGGTTCAACGTTCATTTGTTTGTCGAAAAGAGCTAGGGGAATTTCCCCGGTACAATGAACCTGTAAATACTGTACATAGCGTCTGTCTTCTCCCGCACGACCAGTTGAAGATTAGCGCTTCAGTGAGCTAAACTGGATCAAGATCACTTTCCTTTACCTTGTTATCAACTTGCCTGTCTCTTGATGTACATCTTAACCCTGGGCCTGGAACATCCAGGCATCTGAATATACTTCCCACTAATGTTAACAGTGTAATAGCCGGAAAAAGGGATGAGCTTTCCTTTTTGTCCCTAAACTTTAAAATTGATGTGACCGCTATCACTGAGACTTGGTTAAGCAGCGCTATCCATTTTGGCAATCTTACAATCTAGGTTTTCCTGCCTCCCACACCACACGTTATCGTAACTGACACGGTAGAGGTGTGCTGTTGTATATTTCAACAAGCTAAATCTAAGGTTTGTGAATTTCTCAACAAACCGTTGACGTTTTCTGAAGTCACTCATTCCTTACTCTACCTCACACTGAAATAATCTCGACCCTTCAACTTGCCCCTCAAATTTCAGTCAGTTGAAAACTTCTATTTTTAAGTAGATTCTTCCTGCTAAATGCAAATATCTTAGCCACGGTCCCGCTTTCACTGCCCTCTTCTCGCTCACTTTCGCATTGGCACCTGCAGTTTAAGCATGTCTATTTTATCGATGTTTACGTAACAGACCAGCCTGTAGCTGCGAATCAGTCCCCCAGTATTTACTCCACTGCCCTATTTATTTATTTATTTACTTATCTATTTATTGGTTCAGCATGTACATGCCAGGGTTGCCCAACTAGCAGCAGGCTATTACTAAGGGCGAACCCTGATTACACCAACGAACTGTTAATACTCCTCGGCAAACTATCTCCGCTCTTAGAAAACACCGGTATACATTTTCAGTACTTTCTGATAAAGCACAAATCTTTTTATTGCTTCGAGGAAGCCCACTGTTTTCATATTCTATGAACTCCCAAATTTTGTCTTTTATCCAGAATTCATCATTAGTATCTTAGAATGCATTGTCTTGGCCCAAATGCCTTAGGCAGACTGTCGTGGCGGATTGTAGTGGTACTGCACGTGTCAGCAGGTTTACGTAAAATACTAGTACAGTGTCGCCATGTGCGTCCAGTACAGTGTATTCGGGTTATGGCGGTTCATACCAGTCAAAAGCGAAATACATTGTATTTGGGCGAAATGCACTGTATTGGAAAGACAAGTACACTGTATTTCGCTAATACAATGGGTTTCACCCAAATACATTGTATCTCACCCAAATACAATGTATTAGCGAAATACACTGTATTTGGGAAATACACTGTATTTGGGAAAACACTGTATTTGGGAAATGTAACTACGCACAAAAAGTTTGGAAACTTTACTTTGGTTGATCACATTTCCGTTGTTTCTTGATCAATTTCAATGCATTATATATCGTTTGAAAGCCTGTGTAATTTCCTTTCCTATGATACCCAGCTCATTATAGTTGCAATCTCATTGAGCAAGCACCAGGCCTGCTTACGCGAGTGGGTTGTAGGAAAAAAGTGCCCAAATTGCCATGATAGTGTCAAACACTCAGCTCAGCGCCAAACCCATTTGTGGTGGTGTTGTCCACATCGTGAATGGAACTGTGTGGAGAAATGTTATGTTCACAGCTACAGATAAGAGTAGATTTATTTAGACTGTTGAATGGGTAGATGAATGTGTGGGCAACGAGGAGAACCCTACGCTGACTGTTGTACAGATAGACTGACTGATTGTTTTGTTGGAGTAAGTGTCATAGTGTGGGGCAGTACAACGTTAACTGCCAGAGGAAAAACCAGGCTAATCATCCTAAGCAACCTCGATGTGTCAAGACATAGAGACACCTTTCTCAATCCAGTCACATTTCCAAGATCCTTACCTCTGCAATATGCAAGATCTGCAAGATGATGGTGCACGTCCATACAGAATGAGAGCCATTTCAGACCACCTCCAGGATGCAGGAATACAGAGAATAGAATGGCCGTCCTGCAGCCCAGATCTCAACACAATTGAACACAGTCTCAGACTCTGTGATCACTGATCAGCTTGGGCGAGCTGTGCATGCAAGATTGATCAACAGAACAACACTGGTCGACCTGCGACGACTCCTTGTGGAATAATAGCCAGGGGCCGCGTAACAAAACTGGTGACAAGCATGAGGAGGATGTGCCGGGCTGTGGTGACAGTGCATGGCTGGTGTATTTAGTATTAAGCCACCTTCATTATAACTGAGGCTCCTTTACGCATTTTTTTTGTTTGGATGAAGACTATCCTTGGCTTTCATATTAATGTGTTTTGTTGATTTAAGTTTCATATTACCCTCGTACAAAAGCCATGTGCTACCAGCAGAAGAAAAATACTGAATTGAGCGTTTGACATTAATTAGTAGGGTAATCTGGGCACTTTTTTCATGTGACCTGCTCGTATAAAATAGGTCTGGTGCCTGTTGCATTAATTTACAACCATATCAAGTTTGAAATCATGGGAAAGAAAATCACACAAGCTGTGTAATGATATATATAAATCATTGAAATTGATCAAGAAACAATGGAGATATGATCGACCAAAGTTAAGTTTCCAACCTTTTTGTGCTGAATTTATTTCACCCAAATACAACGTATGTGGTTTTCTATTCCTGTCAAAACTCAAATCTGTCCAGCTAACGTCTTTGGCAAATCATTCAACCTTGTCAAGGATAGACAACCAATATTCCGCATCAAAACTTGCATGGGCGGGGTAAGGTTGCAAAACAGGTTTTTAATTTTTCAGGGTATGTTGTCGTGGTGAATGCACGGCTCTGATTGGCCAAGATAAAGGATTATAAAATTTCATTCCTGGAAGGACCGCGTTATTTCCCCTCCGCTATTACCCCTGATCAAGGACCAGAACGCCGCTGAAACATCCTGAGATCCGCCCGCGTCGACAACTGCTGTTCCTCTCCAAAAAGCCGGAATAGACGCAGGTTCTGAGATTTTTTGTTCTTCTTTCGTTAATCGACGATGGACAGAATGGAAATGTTTCATGTGGAAGATTTGTTGTCTAATCTCAATTCCGTAGGTTGCTAAAAAGATAGGTTGGATGATTTGCCAAAGTCATTTGTAACCAAAGCTGTACTACAATGGCTCTCCACATGCTCTGATGAAATATTCCCCATTTTTGGACAATTTCTACCATTTTCAGTCCTGGTGTGTTACGCCGAGTGGCTGTTATACCACCTGGCTGATTCAAATCCAGATTCTGCTTCAAATGTTTAAGGGATTTTTTCCCCTCTAGCTAACGTTACGTTGTTCTCTCCAGAGGCAGGGCATTTTATAAGTAGAAGGACGGCCCTCATAGTAGGCCATGTATTTACGCTAAGGATCTTGAAATAAGCTATTATAGTCCTTTATCTTGGCCAATCAGAGCCGTGTATTCACCACGACAACATACCCTGAAAAACTAAAAACCTGTTTTGCAACCTCACCCCGCCCATGCAAGTTTTGATGCGAAATATTGGTTGTCTATCCTCGACAAGGTTGAATGATTTGCCAAAGACGTTAGCTGGACAGATTTGAGTTTTGACCGGAATAGAAAACCATATACGTTGTATTTGGGTGAAATACTAGTACATTGTATTTTGGTGAAATACATTGTACTAACGAAATACACCGTATTTGGCTTTGGCTTAAGTTGCTTGCCGACTATGGCGTCGTATGGGCGAAGCACGATGTAGTTTGCTGTAACACGTCGTGGTGGGATGAAAGATGACGTATTTGAGTTTTGACCGGAATAAGCTAGTTCGGAGTTGCTACTACGCATGTGCAGTGTCAAAGGTGAAGGCCCCGGCTTGAAAACAGTGCTCGTCACGACATTGTCTCGATTTGCATAACAACGCCCCGCCGGGTTTTGTTCACGTCTCGGGGGCCTTCATTTTTGACACTGCACTGCGTAGTAACAACTCCGAACTAGCTTATTGAAAACCATAGACGGGAGCTTCAGGTAACGTTACGCTCTTTTGTTAAGACACCATGATTTTTGAGTGACCTTTTTCCTTGCATGCCTTCATGGCGCCAGAAAAGTCCAAGTTTAGGTGTTACTACAAATACATCTACACGTATAACCTATAACGACATTTTATGATGGTCCATTTTTGATACATGTACTCATTGTATTTGTTTACCCAATGCAAAAAATAACAACCAGTGCACCATCGAATATCACATTGCATTGTCATTTCAGTTAAAGGCACCCAGAGCATTTTATGAGGCTTGAAAACTTGAAATATTTTAAGTTACTGTAATCTTGATGAAATTGACATTTAATGCCACTGTTTACCACATTTGCATGCGGATTTCTTGTCTAAAGTGTTCAAAAGCGGCACAAAAAATAAGATACAATGTGATCTTTTAAGCCTAGGTTACACATAGCCGAACATGGCCTCCCGACTCTCCCCCGACCATGGTTGGAGTGATTCGGGAGTGATTCGGGAGCTTGCTCGGTTGGCGTTCGGCCGAGTCGGCTGGCGTTCTGCTGAGTCGGCTGGTGTTCGGCTGCGCCAGCCGAATGTTTTGAAAATTTCAAAACATTCGGCTCTGGACGGAGGGTCTGAAATGGGTCGGCTGGTGTTCGGCTGGTGTTCGACGCGGTCGGCTAGTGCTCGGCTGGTATTCGGGATTGAGTAAGTAGTAAAATTAGAAAACCACGCCAGAAACACTACTGACTTACTCCCAACTAGTTTCCAACCTACCCATAACTCACCCCAAGGCCGTAGACAAAACTCTGCTAACTAATTCTCAACCAAGTGACTACTATCGGAACGTGGGCGAATCACCCCCGACCTTCACACGACCAAAAACAAAGAACAACACTAAAAGCAGTATTAAAGCTAGCCATGATCCGAATTCGATCTCTCGGTGATGTTAACAACATAATAGAATGGATTATTTTAATCAAAACCGAAAATGACCCCTCTTTTGAAAGTCGCTGAATATGTACATTTAAATTCGTGAGAGGGTCTGCAATCGGTCGGGGTTTAGTCAGGAGAGATTCGGCAGTCTGCGGCTAGAGGTCGGGATGGTTGGGAGTAAGCTAGAAAGCATTCGGGGCCCATTCGGGAGTAATTCGTGTAGTGGTTAGGAGATGATCGGCGCATCTTCGGCGCATATTCGGCGCCAAAGATAGGCGTGGCCCAAAAACTGGTCAGAATGCTCCCGAACTACCGCCGACCTGAGTCGGCTAGCGTTCGGGAGCCATGTTCGGCTATGTGTAACCTAGGCTTTAGTTTCACGCGCCTCGTGTGAATAGACCGATACCATTGCCCCGCCCACCTAGGTCAAAACGTAGAAATGCAAAATCAAAACATAAAAATGCAAATATTAAACGGACATGCAGTCGCTCTCTCATTGGTCGAACCGCTAATTGTGATGGACAGTCAGTATCAGTCTTTTAGGGCTTGGGTTTTCTATCAATTCTCCCAACACAACGACATCGTATGTTTGCTCATTTAATGTCGATATGAAATGATATAATGTTACTGAAACTACTATGTGTAGGAATGACTAGAAATTGGAGTTTTTTAATCCACGTTTCATGCCTCATAAAATTCCCTGGATGCCTTTAAAAACAAGCTGTGATGTTTATGTATAGCCACTACCATGTCAGAGGTGAAACTTTGACATTCCAATCTTCTGACTCACAATAAGCAAATTCTAGATCTCCGAGGAATGCTTGCATTGCGACGTAGAAAGTTATATATATGTTAATTGCGTTTTTTTTTCTTCATATTAGTAGGCATGTGCTGCTGTGGCTGCTAGCTAGCTCTGTCTGAAAAGACCAGAACAGTTTTCTACGCTTTCTGACAGGCTTTCTCGCACTAAATGCTTCTTCGGGTTTTCAGTTGCCACACGTTATGCTTAAAAGTTACGGAAAAAGTTGTTCCGAAAGTTATTTATTCGGGTGGAAAAATACATATACGTGTCGAGGTGGGGTAGGAATGGGGTGGGGTAATTGGTTTGGTAGGTAATAGGCATGACCAGATTATCAATTACAGTCACTGTCAGTGCATCTTTTATATCAATTTGGTTGAACGTTGCCGCGCAAAATTAGGGTATTTTACAGGAGCGCACGCCAGGTTACCATGTTGTCATTGGTTGAGCCATAACATTGTGCAATGAGACCGTATTTCTTTCAAATACGTTGGAGTGGAGTTGGGAGAACTTCAAAGTATGTGATAGCATATAGGTCCCTCTATTACGTCACATTATTATTTAAAAAGCACAAAAATAGACATTTCCACCATAATAGTTCTTCATTCATAAGCAAGCGGTGGTGTTGTTTATCGGGCTCAAATGTGGCCTCCCATGTCAGATGTGACGTGAAAGTTCATAGTTCAATAGTGTTACGTATTAGAAGTTAACAAACAGGTTAGACTCCATTTGACACAGAAGCCATTGCGTGTGACCTCACGCTTGTCTAGACCTTTATTACCTTCGCCGAGAAGGTTATGCAGAGGGTAGCGTTTGTTTGTGTGTGTGTCTGTAGTGGCACAGCATAACTCCAGAATGCCTTGATGGATTGTCTTGGTATTTGGTATGTTGGTAGGTTTTGATGAGACCTAAAAACCATTAGATTTTGGGCCCCCTAGCGGCTTCTTACGGTACTGCAGCGGAACTTCCTGTTTTGATATCTCGTGTTCTGGACATGCTATGTAACTTATTTTTGAGTGATAGATAGATCTTTGGACAGAGAGTAAGTGGTGTGGGTTTGGGCCCCCTAGCGGCTTTTTTGGAACTGCAGGAGCAGGTTTTGCGTCTGACTTTGAAAGGGAATAACTCAAGAAGGGCTTGATGGATGGTAATGATTTTTGGTAGGTAGATAGCTTGTGTGATGATGTACATGATTAGACACTTCTTATGCAAATCATTATCTAATTTGCATAATTAATGAGGAAAGTTTTTACATTCGCCAAATTCCATGATAGGACTCATGTGACATATGTAACTGAGGAAGAGAGAAATGTTAATTGATATGAACTATGCAAATGAAGACCTCATTTGCATAATTAATGAGGAAATAATATAACAGGAATCGCTTGATGGATGGTCATGATTTTTGGTATGTAGATAGCTTGTGTGATGCTTAGTATGATTGGACAATAATTATGCAAATCAGATTCTAATTTGCATAATTAATGAGGCAACTTAAAAAATCCGCTTTGTTCCATGATATGACTATTCAAATTGTAACTGAGGAAGAGAGGAATGTTTCTAGATAGAAAATATGCTAATATGGGCCTAATTTGCATACTTAATGAGTAACTTCTCTAATTCCACACTGGTAAATGACGGCAATTTCATACATTTAATACTTTTTTTTTTGGCATCGGGACGTTATGTATATGTGAACATCGTTGAATCAAATTATGCTAATAAGGGCCTCATTTGCATAATCAATGAAAAACATTAGCATAACCTTCTTTGTTGAGCTCATAATTAGTTAAGCTCATACTTTGGACATGTTATATTTTAAGACAATCAACTGGTATGATTTATAATTGATGAGAAACACTCCTAATACATCAGTCATAAAGGTTAAAATCATTTGGCGAAGGTATGAGGTCGTGGAACTCTAGTTACTCATGCGTTTAATTAACACAAATAAATAAATTAGCATGCTTTTCAAATCATCTCCAAGATGCTAAACATCAAGAGGTAATGAAGAGGCTGTAGCTCTGTATGATATTGTGTGTGTGTGTGGGGGGGGGGGGGGGGGGGCAGCAGAACAAAGGTCGATGTAGATTTTGGGTCCCCTTGCGGCGTCCAATGGTACTGTAGGAGAACGTCTGTTTTAGGTTTTATGATATGGACATGCTATGGCCATAGTTCTTCAGTAGCAGATAGTGTTTAGGCTCTAGAAGAAGTAATATTGATTTGAGAGTACTAGCAGCTTTTTTTTGGGGGGGGGGGTGTAGGGTAATTCTGGTTCAAGACTGTAAAAGAGGATAACTTAAGAAAGGATGAATTTATTTTCATGATGTTTGGCATGGACGTAGCGTAGATCAAGATCGGCATCAAGAGAGGCTGTTTATATTCTAATCTGCATAATAAACAAGAATGCGGAGGAAACAAGGTCTTCATTTGCATATATTATATGAACCGATTCTAGGTACAGTTAGTCCGTGGACAAAATTGAAATCGTTCTTAACTAAATTAGACAACTCCAAGTATTTTCGGATCATCTTTTTTTCTATGCACTTTTGTTGACACTTCCACCCGTTCCTCCTAGCTTGTGTTGGCTAAACATGTCCTAGTGTTGTGAGACAGTCCTGAAACATCTTACGCCTATATCCTGAACTCTGAACAAATTTACTGTGTATGTGTGTGTATGTGTGTGTGTGCGTGTGTGTGTGTGTGAGTGTGTGTGTGTGTGTGTGTGTGTGTGTGTGTATGAGTGTGCGTGTGTATGTGTGTGTGTGTGTGTGTGTGTGTGTGTGTGTGTGTGTGTGTGTGTGTGTTACAAACTGCAATGCGGTCTGACCATTTTGGTAAATGTGTCGCTTCTTTCATAGCTGGTTAAATGTTAACTAATTATCTTGTCGCTTTCTACAGTTGTTGTACCAAAATGGCGCTCATTCCAAGACTCATGCCGCAGAGCAGTCTCCACAAGATGATACTGACCTCAACTTGCTTGACAACGCCTCCTAGCGGCTTACTGTCCCTGTGCAGGGGGCGGTCATCCGTAGCCTCTCCGCTCATGAGGTCCGTGCTGTTCCTAAAGAATTCGCCTGAATGTCTCCAACGGTTCAGCAAGGCCAAAGCAGACGCCTACGTCATGGATCTGGAAGACGGGGTACCGAAAGAAAAGAAACACTCTGCCCTAAAGTTGTACGCCGAGACTCTGAAGAGCGGTCTATTCCGGGGCCAGACTGTATACGTTCGCCTCAGTGATATCAAAGACGACTACAAACTGCAGAGCGAAGTTGACGCCCTTTGCCATCCCGACCTGACGGGCTTCATCATACCCAAAATCACTTCTTCTGACGACGTCAGGAAAGCCGACGAAATCCTGTCCGAGGTGGAGAAAAGGAACAACCTTCCTCTCAGCCACTGCAAGATCGTCCCCATAATAGAAGACCTGGAAGGATTCTTTCATGCACCGGCCATTGCAAAGGTAGCATTTCTTTGTTTTTTGTTTTATTTATTCGCACATAAAAGCAAAAAAACAATAATAATGAATTAATTGAAAGTACAAAAGAATGTGCAGGAGGAGGAAAGAAGCCTGCAAGGCTTATAGAAGCCCTCCTCCTTTTAACTTAACAAATGTCGATTACAAGAGTGATATGATAAGATAACGAACCAAAATATAACAAATGATTAAATAAACATAATGAACAACTATATAACGAAAAATCGAATACTAATAATATAATACAGATCAATCGTAAGAAATTATTTTTAACGAAATCCAGAAATATTAAAGTACAATAGTATCGTTTTCAAAATATAAACAAAAGGACAATCAAGGAATATTTCTTCAAATCATGATCAGACCAGAGACATACATGTACTAACAAGAGTCTTAGGACCCAAAATCTCCATGAAACTTTGTTTTTCTATTAAACCAGTTCCCCCCATTCTATATCGCTCAATGGTATGACCCACACTGGCCGGGCAAGGGGAGAAGTGGCTATAAATACCTACTGACCTAGATAAGAGACCAACAGATGGTGCGACCTCAAAGCCCACAATAGAGTAGATATTCCTCATTACTTATGCAAATTCAGTACAAATTTGCATAATTAGCACTTCAGTTTGTACATCTCTGTCCAACCTACCTGCATATCAAATAACATAAAAATCTCTCGCTCCTTTCTTCAGTTATTCTCCTTTGAAGATTTTGACAAAAACGCCATTACAGTTCCAGTGACACATACCAGAGGGCCCAAAATCGATCTTGACCTTTCTCCTCCCGACAACTACCCACATACCAAATATCATTACAATTCATCTACACGTTCTATAGTTATGCTGATTTTACGCATCCGGTGACACATACATACACACACAGTGACACAAACATACACACACGCGCACACACACGCAAACACGCTAACTTTGCATGATTTGCACTTCAGTGTGTACATCTCTGTCCAACCTACCTGCGTACCAAATAACATGAAAATTTGTTGTTCCTCTCATCAGTTATACCCTCTTTAGAACATTTTTACAAATAGGCCATTGCAGTTCCAGGGACACAAACCAGGGGGCCCAAAATCGACCTTGACCATTCTCCTCCCAGCGCATACCCACATACCAAATGCCATTACAATCCATTTACACGTTCTACAGTTATGCTGACTTAAAGCATCCAGCGACACACATGCAAACAATTTACCCCCTTACTTATGCAAATTCGGTCTCATTTGCATAGTTTGCACTTAAGTGTGTACATCTTGGTCTAACCTACCTGTGTACCAAATAACATGACGATCTGTCAATCCACTCTTCAGTTCTTCTACATTGAAGATTTTTACAAATACGCCATTGCAGTTCCAGTCACACATGCCAGGGGGCCAAAAATCGACCTTGACCTTCCTCCTCTTAACACCCACCCACATACCGAAAATCATTACAATCCATGTACAGGTTCTACAGTTATGGTGACTTTAAGCATCCGGTGACACATACATACACACAAACACCAAACGCACGCAAAACAGTATATCCATGAAAAAGCCTTTTTCCATGGAGATAATAAGAGGAGACATTTAGAAGAAGTAGGGATTTGATAGGAGATGAGCTCGAAGATGACATTTGAAGGTTATCACAGAAGTAAAATTCTTTAGGGGGTGGGGAGACTATTCCAAACATTGATGCATTTCACCTTTACATTCATTTGGGCTAAAGAAGTTCTGTATAGAGGGATGTGTAACTTTTAGCTTTGACGTGTTTGGTAATTGTGAAACTGGGGGAGCGAATATTAATAAAATCGTCAAAGGTATCAGGCAGATTATGGTTAATAAACTTGGCTGTGAAAAGAGCAAGTTAAAATTTGTTTATGCCAAAAATATTCAAAATTCTAAGTTTTTCAAATAGAGGCACGGACATTGCACGAACGTACAGATTATTGAAACATTCCTATAACGAAGAAGAATATCTAAAGATTACAAACGTACGTCACAGATCAACCATTACAAAACTAAGAACAAGTTGCTACAAATTGCGAATCGGATTAGCAATACATAACCGCGCTCCTCTAGAGCAAAGAATCTGCCAATTTTGTAGTCTAGTTAAAGTAGAAGACGAAGTACATTTTATTGTAGACTGTCCTTTGTACGCTAGAGATAATTCTTTTCAGTGACGTGTTAAGTAAATTCCCCTACTTCAGATAGAGTAGAGAGAAATTAATATTTCTTACAGCCTTCGATAAACCAACTCTAACTAATCACACAGCCTCCTACATCTATACAATTACCAAGAAGCGAGAGGAAGGCGATTCAGTACTAGAGTATGCTAGATGTTTAAATACAGTAATACTCATGAATATGTAGATAGTTGTTTACATGTGACCTGTGCTTAGCCCAGTCGGGCAAACATGTACAATAAAAGTCTTCATTCATTGATATGCATAAACAGTTGTTTAGTTTTAGAATTGAAATACTAGATACAGACATACAGACATACCTGATTGACATTACAACGACATACGATTCCAGGCATCCCCACGTATGGCGGGACTCTTTTGTGGAAATGCCGACTTTTCTGCTTCTTTCCAACGGCCACCTGACAGCCCCATTGCATATGCTTTAGAGCTCCGAGTCCTTCTTGCTGCAAGAGAGGCGGGGATACCTGCGATGAACGCCGTGTCCTACCTAGACAACTTCCCCCGTCTAGAACGTGACATCAAACGTATGAAGACTCTTGGATTCGATGGTATCACATGTCATATTCATTTGTTTATTTATTCAGATTTACCACATTCGTGGAATGATTGACATAATAGGTGACTATTACCTTTTCAAGAAGTCAACCCAGACCAGACTGTAAGGTTTGGACTATCGCACACCGGGGCATGCCCCTACTCTTTTTCAAACGGTGGGGTGGGTTCTTTACCTTACGCGGGGTGTGGCTCTAGCTCTCCCATTTAACGTCCTATCCATATGTTTGTGTATTTGTGTCTGTTTTATTTGGTTGGTGTTTGTGTGTGCGTTGTGTGGTGTCTCTGTGTTTTTGACCTTGTCTGTGTAGTCCCACCCCTATCTTGGAGTACAACTGTCCGACGTTTTGCGATGGGACACCCATATCAACCACGCCACTAGCAAAGCCGGTAGGGTTCTAGGGGTCATTTGGCGCAATATGACCCACTGTCCATCTAGGGTCAAGGCCAATTGCTACAAAGCGCTGGTGCGGCCCCACTTGGAATATAGTGCCATCGTCTGGGACCCGTACACCACCAAAGGGATACAGGCGGTGGAGGCGGTCCAGCGCAGGGCCACCCGAGTGACCCAGAATGACAAATGCTCAATGTGTCCAAAAAGAGGAGGAACGCCCGCCTCCCTTATTTTCTACAAACTTCACAATTATATCAATAAAAACACTGACAGTCTACTGAAACCAGCTCAGGGGTGCATCGGGGGAGTTACCTTCTCAAACTTAAAAAAATCAACGCCAGAACAGATACATACAAATATTTGTATTTTCCCCGTACCATTCCCCAGTGGAACGCCCTGCCTGGCACGGTTCTGACGGCTCCACCATTGAGTCATACCGTGCCAGGCTGGAGGCCTGCCCGCCTTAGCCTGGGACCTCCCCCCTCTACTTTGCCCCTCGCGGGGTCATCTGGGGGTATTTGAAGTTGCATTTTTTGTGTAAAATTGTGTGTGTGTGTGTGTGTACGTGTGTGTGAGTGAGTATGTGTGTGTGTGTGTGTGTGTGTGTGTGTGTGTTTGTTTTTGTGTGTGTGTGTGTGTATGTAATGCTGTGCGGGAAGCACTATGTGCTATATTAAACTTCAAACATGAAACTATATATTACAGGTATCCTGGTCCAGCTTTGTTGAGGTCTATATTATTAATCAGTAATTAGGATATCAAATTTTATTCTATTCCTCTATTTCGCATCATATTTTGATAGTAGTTGCCATTCATTGTACCGTGTACATTTGTCGTGTAACAAGGCTCGTCATTATTTTACAGGGATTGCGGTGCTTCATCCATCGCTAGTGCCATTTGTAAACCAGCTGTACTCCCCTACACGACAAGAGAGAGAGTGGGCCGAACAAGTCGCGGCAGGAGTAAGAGTCTACCAGCGATCAGCTCAGGAATACCGACAGTTCATCGGGCCCCCTCACCGTCCCTGCGCCTCTCACATCTTGGAGACACACAGAAAAATCCAGGCGTTGGAACCATCCGTAAGGCCACAGCAAGTAATTTTTATGGATGACATCAGCGCGCTCATTAATTTTTGCCTGATTTCGAAATAAAAAACAAGAAATTTCATTGCCCTCCGACGGTGGTCAAGATGCCAAAAATTGGCAATTATGTTGTAAACGTTGACAGTCTAAGGTGTTTCATTGCATATGAATACCCAGTGTAGTTCCTGCCCATGATGGTATAATAACAAGTTGTTTTCTGCATTTGTTCTAGCAAGGACATTATATGAATGATGGGGGGGGGGGGGGGGAGAGATCTAGTTAATTGAGCTGTATACACAAGGTGTTTCATCGCATATGAATTCCCTACAACAAGCTCTTTTCTGCATTTGTTGTAGTTAGTCTATTGAGATGTATACACATCTACAATGACATGTTTACATGAAATGAAGGAGGCTTTATATAATATATGAAACCTCATTGGTTGAATATAGGAATAAAAGACCTGTTGGTCATGATATCATATTTCGTCGCCTCAATTCTTGTTTAACAAGACTTATGATATCAAAATTTGAAAATATAGGAATCTTGTTATTTTTGACCCGCCTTGTTTTTTTTTCGCCCTATCTCATTAATTTTGGAGTCTGCGGAGGATGTCATCCATAAAATTTACTTGCTGTGGCCTAAGTATAAATTACAAACGGGTCTGCCTGTTTACCGAAATACCTCGGAATACACCGGAATACCCATTAAGGAGGGTAAATTCTACATGAATACACTATGCTTTGATGAGTTAACATCACATGTTGTTGTATTTTAATTTGGCATGAAATGATATATTTATGGCCCAGGGAACAAGAAAACACTAGAAATTACTAATGGCGATCGCCATGTTTGTTCTTATTGCGGATCACAATGTTTGTTTAGCGGCGTCACAGTGAGAAATACACTTTCGGGAAACCTGAGGAAGATTCAGGCACCGTAACTCCACTACAGCGGAAAGGCGGTCTCACAGCCAACTCTATAAAAGAAGGAGAGTGGATCCCCGGTATCTTACCTGTGACCTTGGATTCGTCATGGCGGGCAGCTTGGAACTCTTCGTTTCTGAACGCTCGGAGACTGAACAGTGATGACGTCACGGCACGGGAGATGGGCCTGCCGGGGATCCAGCCTCCCTTTCATCTACTTGCAACATTGGCGCTGTCTTTGGCTGTGTCAAAGTAAGGCGACCGTTTTCAACACATTTACATATGGGACAGTTTGGCATACTGGTTCAGTTGCAACTTCCCCTGCTGTAGCAATCTGTCTATTTAGTAAGCGTCTTCCGATATCAAATCTTGCTTCGCAATCCTTCTGGAAATATTTTCCATATGAATGGCATGATCTGTTTAAAGTCTATAAGAATACTGAATAACGTAGACCAAATACTCGAGTAAAGAAATGTTAGGAAGTTAAAATCACACTGCATGAAATGGTCTCGTATCCCGGCGTATACGTACAGGGATTTTTTTTCATTCTTAGCGGATACTGACGGATACTGACGGATACAGGCGGATACAACGTAACTAACGGATACGCTAAATCCGCACCGGAATATGGAATATTTCATGATGAATCCCTGTACGTATAGGCCGGGATACGAGGCCACTATGCCCTGTAGGCAGGAAGGACATTGAAGTCCGACAGCTGAAGCACAGACTAGGGCGCTGTGCGCTTTGCACATCCTACGCAATTTACTGCGCAAGGAACACCCCTGTATGAGAATCACCGTCTGGGCTGTTTTCCAGCCGATAAGATCTATTTGCATTTTTGAACATATATAATCATGTATCAACAGTTATGTATAGTATTATGTATCAACACAGGTGCAATACAGCAAATATCTTGTGCAATACAGTATGTATATATGTATCGGAAGGCGGATGCACGTAACTTGCGCCCTCCAGATTTTACTGATCTGACTAAGGGGTCGGCCTAGGTTTTTAACTCATTCATCTTGTTCGTTGTTCATTTTAAATGTGTGTCTTGTGCAATATAGATGATGTTGAAAACATATGTGCATCATGCATTGATAGATAACTTCTTTTATGTTAACATTTTTAACATTTCTTTGTATGTCAGGTCCTCCGAAACTGCTAGATTTCATTTGGGAATTTACAACGCTGTGCAGCTGCGGCCTGTAGCTGAAGGAGACACCGTCAGAGCTTACTTCTCTCTCGACAGCGTGAAGGAGGCAGGAAACAGTGGCAAGTACGCCATCGTGACCAGCTCACACATCCTGGTCAATCAGCGAGACCAAACGGTCTTCCGGGTAGCCAAGAAGACCATGTATCCAAGGGTGATGAAAGGGGAATCCGACTTTGCAAAGAAGGTAGATTCTAATGACAACTTGCAGCGTCTGAGTGGACAAGAAGCTGACATCGCTCGTCGTCTGTTAAAGGCATCCAGATCATTTTATGAGGCTTGAAACTTGAATAAAAAAACTCAAATTTCGAGTCATTCCTACACAGAGTAAGTTTCAATAACACTATACCATTACATATCGACATTAAAGGAGCAAAGATACAATGTCGTTGTGTGGTGTGTGGTGAGAACTGATAGAAAATCCAAGCCCTAACAGACTGATCCTGACTGTCCATCACAATTATCGGTTCGACCAATGAGAGAGTGACTGCATGTCCATCAAATATTTGCATTTTTATGTTTAACTTTTGCATTTCTACGTTTTGACAGAGGTGGGCGGGGCTATGGTATCGGTCTATTTACACTAGGCGCGTGAAACTAAAAGATTACCGTGTAGCTTATTTTTGTGCCACTTTTGAGCACTTCTGATAATTAATCCGCACGCAAATGTGGTTAACAGTGGCATAAATGTCAATTTCATAAAGATCACAGCAATTAGAACATTTCCAGTTTTCAAGCCTCAAAAAATGCTCTGGGTGCTTTTAAGTACGAGGCGTGATCAACAAGTTCTTGACCTCACCCAGAAATAAGGTACACAACTCACATTTCGTGGCATAAACATCTAGTATAACGTCTTTTAGCAATATCCACCATATTCCAAATTATTTTGGTCATTACTTTCCAGTTGACGTCCATTTGAAAATCAGTAGGTAAGTGGCGAGAAAAACAAGATTGAATTGTGATCAGAGCTGTGCGGGTTGAGTTCCCCATGCCATGAAACGGCATAAAATCTTCGAAGACCTTGTCAAAATGTTTCATGAACATTCCCTTCTTATTTCAACTAAAAATAAGTGGGTATCTGACCTGCAGCAGAGCAAGTTGGCCCGCACATCTCTGGTCGCATCTCAATTGTCCATGTCTTTATCCTTCTGCCTCATTTAACGTTACAATTAACTTATGATCACAATTGTTTGAATTTTGGTAGACATTCATAAAAGCCCTTGTGCTTTGACATTTTTCCCCGATATTTGAGTACCTTATTTCTGGGTGAGGCCGAGGACTTATTGATCACCCCTCGAACCTTCTGCTTGCCGATTGCCACCGTCTTTTGATGAGTACCATGTGATTTTGTAGAATGTTTTTTGTTTATCTATTTTTCCGTCCACAATGAAAGGTTTTCGGTGGTTTGTACCTAGTCCGTCAGGGGACAAACTTACCATCAACTTATTGATACATTACTTCATTTCAGAAGGGTTATAATTATCTTCGCCGGATAGCTTTAAAGTACGCTTAGAAGCTAGATATGACATGTCGCTCGGTGTGATATAAAGAGATGCTGCCGCACCGCGTGCCTGCAGAGCCGAAGGACTGTTATATTTATTTATCTATTTGATATTCAGATTTACCACATTTGTGAAAGGATTGAAGTCAAGATGTCAACCCATAGACTGTAAGGTTTGAACCATGGCACACCATGCCCCTACTCTTTTTCGAAAGGTGTGGTGCGTTCTTAAACGTGCGCGGGGTGTGGCTCGCCCCAAATACGGGACCTCCGTTTAACATCCTATCTAAGGGACGTCTCTAACCGAAGCTAGGTACTCATTTACACCTAACTGAAGTGAAGGAATTTGTGTAAAGTGCCTTTGCCAAGGGCACAACGTCTAAACGCATGTCCAACCAGACATGTCTGGGGGCAAGCCGGGATCGAACTCGGGTTCCCTTGTTTGACGGCCGAATGTTCTAGCCCTTACGCCACAGTTCTAGCCGTTACGTGTAACTGTTATTTTTTAACGATCTCGCTCAATGCAAGGCCGTAAGAGGCCACTTCTCGGCATGGAACTAACTGAACTAATGGGGCATAGGTGAGAGACAGCGGTGTGTGTTTGTTTTGAAGGTTTGTAGGTTGTATTCGGGGGGGAAGCAGTGGGCTGGGATCTCGAGGAACTCCAGAGTTTCGCAGTACGTGGAAAAAAGCTGTTACTGTAGAATGACTTAGAGGCTGGTAGGTGTACAGTATAGTGGTGTGAATATGAGGAGTACCTGGTAGTACGCTGAAAAATTCTCTGTGGTGGGACAAGTAGTGAAAGTTCACGTATTACGTGTAACGCCACAGGAGTAACTATTTCCAGCTATTTCATGTTACATTCAGATAAAGATTTTGTTCATCCTTCGCTATTCCTCAGCCGAAGAACAAGATCCCAACAGACTCTGAGGTTCGCAGTCACATTATCCAGAACGCGACGGTCCGTGGCAACCACGAAACGACGAGAAGCCTGTCTTTGGCACCAAATGAGGTGAGGACTATTTTTCAAACACAGTGTCCTAAGCAACTTGATCATACTTGCATCCATGAATAGTTTCATCAGGTTGGTAAGTCACTGAATAAAAAATACTTTTTGTAAACAACCAAGATATTTATTCCATCGACTTTTCGGTGACCATCTGTCACATTCTTCAAGGCAATTCTGACTGGTTCACATAGAAATGCAGCACCGGTGTCATCCCCTGTAATTGTACATATATAAATACTTTGCGTTTGGGAATGCATCTTATTATTATGTATAAGCAGCGACACCTGTGCTGCATTGCTATGTGAACCAGTCAGAATTACCTTGAAGAATGTGACAGATGATCACCGAAACGTCGGTGGAGTAAATCTCTTGGTTGTGTAAAAAAAAGCCTTTTTATTCATTGATCTTACTTGGTTCAAGTGAATTTTTTTTTACTTTTTTTTATTTCTTGCTTTGAGAAAGAAATCACAACTTCTTCATTTAGAGGTCTACATGTGTAACTATTTCCAGCGGTGCAGCTTTTATGTTACTGCATTTTTTTCTTTTCTTTTGTTGTTTTCTTATGTTGAGAAAGATTTTCTTATACAAGGAAAAACAAGAAAACTCAAGAAACCTTCTGCAACAGTCTTTGTATGTCAGTTCTTACTCAAAGAATTCTATTCCTCTTTTTTCTGAAGTAAAGAAAATATTTCTAGCATGATGTTCTCCAATAAGAATTTTCTAGAAAAATAAGAAAAAAGTTTCTTTCTAAGTCTTACTACAAGATTTTTTTGGGGGGTCAAATGTGGTATTTTTACAGATTCTTTCCTTGAGATATTTTTCCTTGAAAATTTGATTCTACCAGAATGATTTTCTTGAACTTTCTTGGTTTAAGAAAAAAAAATCTTAGATGATTTTCTTGTTTGTGCTTAAAACAGGGATTCTTGTACAGAGAATAATATTCTTCCTTTGTAGAAGGAAAAACAAGCAAAATAAGAAAAAAATTGGTAGTGCTAGAGGTTAAACGTAAATGACTGTTGTTTTATTTGCATGCCTTCATCTGCAGTTATATGTCCATCGAGTGGTCAAGTCATTTAGTCCCGGCGAATCCATGGGATTCTCCAACCTGATACGAGTTACCAACGCTCATCACGTCAATAAAATGAAGGTACGTTAAACAAACGTTATACACCACATTTAGACACTATCAAAACTACATCTGGTGATAAAGTAACATCATGTTTATATTGATTGTGGCGTATGAGTTTAAGTAATATAATGAAAGCTCATCTTTGTTGGTAGCAATCATGATACGAAGCTAAACTTTCTTCCAACACTAAGGTATTCACGGATCGAATTTTCGACGACCGCTGTCGCCTTCTTCAGGATCAATAATGACCAATTACTGGCAAGAGTTACAGACACGTGACTTTATTGACACGTGTCATAACGGATACGTGACGTCAGAAATCGGTCAAACGTGCCAGAAAGTTTATAACGCCCACTATCTCTGTTGAATGTTGGCTGGAGTACCCTGATGTATATGGACTAAGGTTTAAGTTAAAGTAATAGTTAGATCCCGAGAACTGGGTGCCTTCGTGGATTTGGTACTGCTCCGTCCACCCGAGGAGTTGTTTGATGCCAACAAACTCCCTAGGGTTGGCGGCCGAGCAGTACCAATTCCACGAAGGCACCTAGTTCTTGGGATCTAACTATTTTGGAACCCGGCTGTCTTTCCGAAGCAAATACTGTAATGTAAATACATATATTGAAAAGGACATGCATTTTGGTGGACTTGAAGGTGTTTGAGGTGAAATGCAAGAGGAAGGAAGGTGAAATGTTAAACCTCCTTGACCAGACCATGACAAACTATCTGGCCTAGTGCACGTGGGACCAGTGTTTTGTGTTGCTGGTAATTATAAGAAAACAAAATGCCTTATGGCCTCCCAAGGGGTAGGGGTGTATACTAAGTAACGAATTAATTGACTTAGTTGAAGACGCCCGCAATTTCGTCCAATCTGGTTGATGGAACGTTACCTACTGGTGGGCGTCTCAAACTTAGTCAATTTATTCGTTACTTAGTACACCCCTACCCTTTGAGAGGCCACACTATCTGGATGTAGTCACTAGAAATGCAAGCTCCTGATTGACTGAGGAAAGATGACGGGTTCTAACGTGTCCTTATCAAATATCGAGCATTTCTAAATCGTTCATCTTTCCTGTTTTGAAAATGTAGTACTCCTATGACGATATCGTGGTGCCGGGTCCTATGGTTGTGGCGGCAGCTGTACACAACGTCTTTGATGACTTTGGTGACATCCTTTATGAAGAGGTTGTGGAGGCCTCTAATGTCAACCGAGTCAACCAGGTGAGAAATCAATAAATCAATCAATCAATCAATCAATCAATCAAAATTGTTCATTCATAATAAAAGGCATCGCATCCAAAGGCTGAATTGTGCCTTCTGTACATACATGTAATTCACTTTAAGTTCACGGTTGCAAAAATGAGAAAAAAGTGTGAGAAAAATGTACATTTTCACTGAATTTTAACTTCACGGTGGTAGCAAGTGACTTGCAGAAAGGATGCGTGGAGGAATCATAAAAAGGTTTTTCACTGTGATGATAAGTTCACGGTCCAGCGGTGACAGTGAAAACAGTGAACTTAAAGTTACAGTGAAAGAAACAAGAACTACTGTAACAGTATTGCACTTAGTTTTCACCATCAAGACATTACACAAATCATCTAAAATTATTTACAGTGGTATTAAAACAATTTCTAAATATCGGCATTAACTTCGTCTATCTGATATCCGTTTGCTTAACATATAGACAATTCGATCCAGTTTATTTTGTCGCATTCAGGAGCCGCAACAAAGATGGCACCGGGCTATTCCTAAATCTAACCGTCCGGCAGACTGGCAGGGTTAGTTCATTAGAGTTCCTGAGTGGCCGGCCGTGTGTTTGTCCCCTGGAAGTGGTCACTAACTCTAAAGTTCTATCGGATGTTGCTAGGTTATTTGCAAATTTCACACACAGGTTGGCTCTTCTACTAGCAAGTTTCTCTAGACCGCATACATTAAGTGCTGTTGAAACATCTCTAAAGCCCCCCTCTCACTGGACCCGCGGCACACTGGCGGCGTCACTGCGTTCTAAACTGGATCTGTGTTAACCTTGACTTAATAATGGGAATATCATTCAAAACGCACAAGTATGACCAAAGAGACAACAAAGAACACAAAGCTAAAAAAGATTCGTTTTTTGTCGATGAAATTCGTTGAGTGCTTTGTCAAGTCGATAGGCCGCAGCGACAACGCCAGCGTGCTAGGGGTCGAGTGACGGGGGGGGGGGGGGGGTTAGGGAAAGTATATTGTGCAATGGCACTGATGTATTTGTCTAGCTAGATTACAATCACTAGTTTTGATCTTTGACTGTGTTTGGTTGCTTTACAAGGAAAATACATGACGGAGGTAAAACGGAGGTAAAATGGCTGGTGACTGGGAATGATTGCTACAGATAAGAGGGTCTTTTTGGCGACGCCTCAGGGGCGAGCCTAATAGTATACTTTACGCCCGATCTGCAAGAATTCCCAGAATTGTACAGGCATGTCTGGAATTTGTTCCTGCATAGTTGCAACATATGAGTATTCCCTGGGGAATTTGTTTTGAAGTGGCCTGTCCCTCTGTTGAATTGGAAGTAACGGGGTTGGCAAATAGTTTGATGGAATGTTTTGTCATGGATTTTCAAAATGTATGTCTTTGATGTAATCGGGTAGTTACTACGGTTGTTTATTATAGCGTTTATTGTAATGATCTACACATGTATGTATAAAGATGTTTTGTATGTAACAAGGGCGAATAATATGTTGCACATATTTTTGGTTGATTAGATGCAGTTACAATGAATACGGATAGCTTGATGTTTTAAAAAACCTTTGTTGTTTGAATGAGTGACTCATTTGCAAGTAGTGTATATGTCATCAGTTTTGAGATAGTTGCAATGATCTACGTTTCGAAGAAAAAGGACAGCTATAGTATGGTTATATTCTTATTTTAAGAACATGATAAAAACATATCAATTTGTTTTGAAGCAATGTTGAATATTCCACGACCCAGCACAGATGTCAATGTTTTACGAGATAGAATCAATAACCGTAATAAGGATGGAATTGGGGACTCTTATATTGATCTGTACATCGTTCCAAAGGCAGATAAAATACAAAATAACAGATAACTGGGTGAAACTTTACTACATTGTATTTGTTTTGGATTAACAAGTTAGTTGCCGTAGTGGGTCGGCATGGCACTTTAGGGAGACTTTGAGTATACACATGGAAACACTACAATTATATAGACGAAATATATCATTGGGTACAGAGTTAAGAGGTGCTCAATTTTTTTTGTTAAGAGGTGCTCAATTTTTTTGCTAGTAACGGTCTTGGGTCATTCGTATCAAAGTGTATTCATGATCATTTGATCAAACTGTAAGTTCTAAATATCATAATGCTATACAAGATAGAAACGTGAACAGTAATACGAATACAATTGGGGCTCCTATATTGTCCTGTACATCGTTACAAAGTCAGATGGAATTCAAAATTTATAACACAAAGTTGGGTGAAACTTCACTAGTTCTTTTGTATCACCAAGTTTGCTGTCTTAGTGATTCGTCGTTGTATTTCAGGGCGGTTTTGGGTATACACAAGGATACAACACAATGATATATACAAAATATGTAATTTTGTACAGTGACAGTGTTAGCAGGTGCACAGTTTTGAGGCACAACCAGACACAGAACGTCTTGAGGAGACACTTGCATGGCTTGATATGGAATGAAGGGGTGGGGTGTTGATTTGTGGTGTTAGGCATGGTTAGGGGAACTTGCTATTTGAGGCACAGAAAATGGCTGTCGCTATTGATGTTTTCCATGTAGATATGTTATCCTGTTTCTGACAAGAGAGAACATTATGTTACATTCCCTTCTTGCTGATAAGACTAAACTTAAGTGTTTGAAAAGCATCCATGTAATTTGTCCTCCTGGTACGTTGCCCGGTTGCTCCAGCCTTTCTTCATCCTCCCATCCGTATCATCTCATAACTCCTGGAAAAAAAAAGCTGATGAATTACTCTCAACTTAGGTTGTACAGCAGTTTCATACATTACATGCAACTAACTATTGGTTGTCAGAACGTGTAAGGGATTAAATTCCTATGATATACGGTGGAAAATAGAAGATGGCACATGTCTGTATGATACTCTCTACGGTTACGTTGTTCAACTCTACATTTGAAATCATTTCCGATCCAAAAGCTAGAGACGTCCTTTATACTGGACATGTAGAGAATTCATTTGTCTGCTAGGAGTTTCTCATTATACGTGGTCTTATCGAGTAACACAAATACATAAACATAATTTCTGCAACTTTGATTTAAAGTCAATGCACATTCATTCACTCACTCACTCACTCACTCACACACTCACTAACATTTATGGGTAACTGAACTGTTGGGGAAATCTGTAACTCAGGGATATTTGTGTCAGCTGAACTTAACAGAATATTTATGAAGTTGTAACTTTGCAGGAAATATTGCAATGTCGAAAAGATATTACGGTACTTATCATCTCTCTTCACGCCTACTTAGAAGTTTGTACAAATTAAACGACAGGCCACAAAACCATTTCTGGGTAAGTTAAATCTAACACGGTAAAATCTAAACGAACTCACTATCAGGTATATGGCTGGCCAGGGGTGCTACATTTCCAAATCAGTTTTCCATCAGGCAGTGTGCCTGACATATAGAGGACATGTCGTTTGTAAACACTGTGTTCGACAATAGAATAAATGAATTACTTCACGAAATATCGGGGTGATCAAACATATAGCATAGAAACGGCAATGTCTATGTGTACAGAAATATATGCGCCGTGCAACAGGTTTAGACCTAAAACTTTACTAACCTTCAGACCGCTATCTGAATCTCCGTCAGAGGAAAGGCGCGGTGTCGTATCAAACTTCCTGGCCTTTTCCTTGGCTCCGGACGGGCGGAGGTCCATGTGGCCGGAGGTGCCAGCTTTGTGGTCTATTCTTCGCTTTCTTGAATACCGAAGCTGCTAAGCCTTCCCCTTTCTGTTCTTGGTTGAATGTAGCCCATGAAATGACGAGGAATTTGGAACAATGGATCAAACTTCTTTATACAAATTTGCAACCCTAACTGCGCCTGCGAATGAAACCATCCATGGCCAAAGTCCCGCGGCAAATGTTCTCCCTATAGCCGGCGCGGTTAGTCTGATAGAGACTATCCTCAAAGCGTGCAGTTAAAGTTGTTTGACTGTCGTTGTCCTGTCGCATACTGGTTCCGCCTTGCCGTGATCGGTTGGTTATGCGTTGCTGTCGGTTACGCCCTGCTGTTGGCAATTGGTTGCGCCCTGTTGTCGTTTACGCCCTGCTGTCGGTGATTGGTTACTCCCATCTCTCGGTTACGCCCAGCTGTCGGCAGTTGGTTGCGCTCTGCTGTGGGCGGTCTAGAATTAGCATGTCCCGCCCTGAGATCCGGAGGGAATACTAGAATCCCATCAGCTGGATGCCAGATGTCAACACAAAGAACGACCCCTTTAGCCATGTTAGCCGGACGGAGAAACACATAACACACATGTTCCGCCTTTTAACTTAGGGTCTAACTGTCTGTATTAACTTTTCTTTGGGGTATGTTGACATGTCCTGGAGCCGAGAAATTTACTTGCCTGTGCAGGTATAGTCAATCAGTCTGGCATCCAGGCTATATAAGATTGCTTCCTTTTTTCAAACGTACCCCTAGTACACATTTTGGGCAGCATAACCCAAGACATGCAAGAAGCTACGGATAAAACACGTTGAAATTATTATCTCCATGCCGAAAATGGGGATATACATTGTAGTAATTGGCCTGTCTGTAGCCTCCGATGCAGACTCCTCCCGGCTGTTTTCTTTTTCAAGTTACAGACCGACTTTCTGGGGATGTAGGGGTGAGGTCTGAAGATCTAGACCAACTAATGGCAGACCGTGACGCCTGGAGGGAGAGAGCAACCTTAGCCCGGGCAAGCCGCCCGAAATGATGATGATAATGATCTCATATCCGAAATTCATCATAAGCCCTGCAATTTTTTTTTTTTTCAAAGCTTTATTCAAAATACTCAAAATACAATACATACAAAAAATACAGATTTAACAGTTCACAGTTCACAAATTGGACAGTACATGCTTGCATGTTCTATTGTTTCTGTTGTTTACCAGATTGAAAAGTAAATTGACTTCTGATTTAAAAATGCTGAATATGTCTATTGGTATGTACTTGTCACTGTTTCTGTTATTACACCAGTTTCTAAATATGACTTTCTTTGCAATGCATATAAGTAAATTGATTGTTACATATATTTCAGATGTGTTATAGGGGTGGTTTGTTTTATATCCCAGTACAATTTCTATCAGGCTTACTTCTATAGTACACTTAAAACATTTATATATCACATTACAAAAGTTTTTCCAGAATGTTGTGAGACATTTACACGTTAAGAAAAGATGCTTGTAATCCTCAACACAGTTACATATATTACATTTGCTCGCCATATTTTTCCAAACATACAAAAGTTTTCCACAAGGTAGTATTTCGTGTAGTATTTTATAATTAGTTTGTGACATATGTGTTCCCAATGTGGGATTTATCTGGTTCTGCCATATGTTTTTCCAGTTGAACTTACACTCAAAAAACATTTCCCATTTCTTTTCCACATATGGTGACATAAATTTTTGTTGAACAACATTTTGATATAAATCAGAGGTTTTAATAGTGTCTACAGTTTTCACTTTTTTCGCAGAAAGCAAATACAAAGTGGGCAATGCTTCACTTTTCTTACTGGATACATTACAAGTCCCACATTTCCACTGTCTAGGTATAGCTTGTTTTAAAGTCAGGAGCTCACAAGCCCAGTTTCGCTTTATTTTCAACTTCTGAAAACAGGTGTTATCTGCTAGAAGTTTACCATTATGCAGTATGTCTTTTATATATATAAAACCAGATTTAATCCAATGGGGGTAAAACAATGGTTTACCTTGTGATAATACATGTCTATTCCCCCAGATAACCTGGTTTTGAATGTTCTCTGTTGTATGTGGCTTTGTACAAACAGCATTTGCATTTTGCCAAGCAGCAATGATCTGTTTGTAAAAGATAGGTAACTCACTCAAGTGCTTTTCTTCAATCCAATTCATTTCAAAAACTAGATTCACACTTCCCATTACTGCTGAGAGAAAGTGAGAAGGTATATGTCTCCAAGAGCCACTACCATTACATATTCGTTTGGCCCATGAGGCAAGTAGGGCATCCTTTACACTGTATATATCCAGCATTCGAAGCCCACCTTGGTCGTAATTTCCAACCAATGTTTTTCTTTTTATTTTATCCCCTTTTCCACTCCACACAAAGTTGAAAAAAGCAGTGTTTAATTCTTTCAATATAGACAAGGGTGCTGGCATTACATTCATAATATATGTTACTTTAGCCGCTGCTAATGATTTTACAATGGTAATTTTTCCAAAAAGTGTAAGATTTCTTTGTCGCCAGGTGTTAAGTATTGTCTTTATCTGTTTCACTTTGTCTTCCCAGTTTAATTTTATTAAACTCTTACTACAATGACCAAAGTACACACCCAGTGATTTTATTGGTGTTAACGGCCATGTAATTCCCCCTATGTCCTTCTTTTTTGTCTTCCATGTGCCTATCCACAATCCTTTTGTCTTGGCTTTATTTAGAATGGGTCCAGCAACACTTGAGAATGACCTAAGACATCTAAGTGCTTCATGTAGTGATTCCTCTGTTGATAAGAATACTGTAGTGTCGTCAGCTACTTGGCAGAGTTTTATATCTTCTTCATTCACTTTTATACCCTTAATGTTACTATTGGTTTGCATACTATAAAATAAGATTTCTGCCACAAATAAAAAAAGCAAGGCACTTAAGGGGCATCCTTGTCTTATACCTCTCTGAATTTGAAAGCTAGCTGTTTTCCACCCGTTGTTAATAACTGAAGCTAGGCAGTCAGTGTAGATAATTTTGACCCATTGTATAAAGTTGGGGCCAAAATTGAACTTCTCTAAGACCTTAAACATAAAGTTATGTTCCACATAATCGAAAGCTTTTTCGAAATCTAAAAATAACACCATTCCTTGTAGATTTTTAGTGTCACAGAAATCAATTATATCTTGTATTAATCTAACGTTTTGTCCTATAAATCTCCCTTTAATGTAGGCACATTGATCCTTGTTAATTAGGTTTTCTAGATGGGGTTTAATCCTATTAGCCAAGATAAAGGCTAGGATTTTATAATCAGTATTTGATAGGCTTATCGGTCTCCAATTGGTAAGTGTTTCTGGGTCTCCATTTTTAAATATTAGTCTTAGCATGGCTTTTCTGAAAGACTGTGGTAACTTGCCTTCATTGAGTGCCCAGCAGATGACAGAGTGCACTAAACTTCCTATTGAAGGCCAAAAGAGCTTATAAAATTCAGGTGGTAATCCATCACATCCAGGGGTTTTACCTAGTTTCATACCTAATACAGCTTCTTCACAATCCTGCAATGTAATTGGTTTGTCACACCTTTCTTTTTCTTCATCAGATAGTGTTTTCTGAATATTGACTGAAGTGAGATAGTTCTCAATTTTATCATCAGGTACATTTTTGGAGGAGTATAGCGTTTGATAAAAACTTCTACATTCCTTTAGTATTTCTACCTGGTCGTGTATTTTCCCATTTTCTAATGAGGTAATACAGTTTTGACTTTGTTTTTTGTTTTCTAAATTTAGGAAGTACTTTGTAGGCTTTTCTCCTTCTGTAATGTATTTTGTCTTTGCTCTTATCTGCTGTCCTTTTGCCTTTTCCTGAATAATACTTTCTAACTGTGTTTTAACATTCTCATATTCAGTCAGTGTTTGGGGATTTAAGTCAGTATCTAACTTTTGTTCTAATCTTTTTAGTCTATTTTCTAGTTCCTTTTCTAGTTTGTTTCTCTCTTTATTTTTATGCTTGGACCAGCTTATAGATAGTTCTTTTATCTTCATTTTACATATTTCCCATATCATGTCAGGTGTATAATGTTTCAGTTCTTCTTTTGTATCATCAATGACCTTTTCTATTTCTTGCTTATATCCTGGATCCGTTAAAAGGTTAACATTTAGTTTCCAGAATCCATTTCCTCTTGGTGCTTCTCTGCTGTGCAAATTGATAAACACAGCACTATGGTCGCTACATATGCTAGCATAATGGTCAGCCTCAAAAACATCTGCAACCAGAGTGCTTGAGACAAACCAGTAGTCAAGTCTACATGCTATAAGAGGTGTTTTTTGTCTCCATGTGAAACTTTTATCCATCGGGTGTAGATGGCGAAAAATGTCTATAAGATCAAAATGGGAGCAAAGGTCTCTCAAGGATTCATTTTTTCCATGGTTTAGAGAAGAGCCACCACTTTTGTCTAGATTTTTATCAAATATGGAGTTAAAATCACCTCCGACCAACATTGAGTAGCAATTCCAGTCGTGTAACCATTCTTGAGTATTTTGGAAGAAAACAGTTCTTTCCTTTTGCCCATTTGGTGCATATATACATAGTAGAGTATACTTCTCATTATACAGTTTGAAGTTAACAACAATTTTTCTTCCTTCAGTGTCTGTTTTTTGCTCAAGGATTTCCATAGGTAGGTTATTATCAAAGAGAATGCTTACACCTCTACTATGGTTTGTTCCAAATGAGTGAATGGTTTTACCTGTCCATTGCTTATCAATAGTATGTTTCATATCATTTGTCAGATAAGTCTCCTGTAATAGATAAATGTCAGCCTTTTTCTTTTTTAACCAAGACATAATCTTGAGTCTTTTAGTATATGATCTGATTCCTCTACAATTAAAGGAAATCAGTTTAATGTTTTTACATGTATTCATGGTGATTTAAACATTTGTGGAGTTTTGAAATGGAAACCTCTGACAACATGATATATTATTTACACAGTTCATGTAGTTTTTTTTCTTTGACTTACTTCCTTTTGCATTTTGCTTCCCTTTTGCTTTTCTCTGTTCTTTTAACCACAGTTCAATTGATGGTTGTGTTGAGTCCCGTTGTCCATCTCCATGTACATCAGGGGTATTATTCTCAGAGTCATTGTTCCCTTTGTCTTCTCCGGTGTGTTTCTGGCTGTTTACGTTGCTATGGGTCCTACTTCTTGTGGAGTATGCACGTCCCTTGGGTTGTCTGGTTCCTGTCCTTCCCTCAGGGTTGTCCAGGATCGGCTCTCCATTCGTCTCTTCTACGTCAGAGGCCTCGTCTCCTGTGTCACTCTCCTGTCCCGGCTCCATCCCGGCTTCTGCATTACTGTTGTTGCTTGTGTGGTTGGTGAGGGTCTCATCAGGTACACTGGTGATGGTGACTTCTTGATCTTCTAGTACGCATGCTGGATCACCTTTCTTGTGCCCAGGTTTCTTACACTGGTGGCAGATGACCTCGTTTTCACACGTACTTCTATGGTGCCCTTCCTGCAGCTGCAGGCAGTTACTGCATTTTTGTGCTCTGGACCGACTGGCCTCCTTCTGCTCTCTGTGGTAGAACTCGGCTACAAAAGCTCCCACAGATATCTTGGGAGGGAGCGGTGTGCTGGGCTTTTCAATATACATGAATCTTCTGCCAGTCAAAAAACGTGTAAGTTTGCCCTCTTTGTTTCGAGCTCTTTCGTCTATCACTCGGCTCATCATCTTATAGCCTCTTGCGCTTAGAGTCTTACTGATTTCTTCATTGTCGTACGACAGCGGCACGTTACTTACGATCACTCTTGTTGTTGTAGCCCCCGGTCTTACGACGAACGGGTTTTTCTGTAGTAGTGAAGCTTCTTGCCCCCGGAGTGTGATGGCTCCTGCTTGTATCAGAGCTAGGCGGTCTTGGTTGGTACGAGGGTACAGGCGCCAGTGGGTTTTACCTCTACCTTGAGGTTGTGCCCCAAGGATTGTGACCGGTCCCGAGACATCCTCAGCCGCAAGGCAGATCTCTAGGCATCCCAGTGATTCGTCTCCCGTGCTGATGCAGATGTCCGAAACTTGCACGAACAGTGGTTCGACCCTCTCTGCCTGGTCATGCTTGTTCGAGTGGGAGGGGGGCCCCCGCGCCGCCATCTTGGACAGTGACTGCCTCGCCGTCTTCACTATCCGCGGATTTTGCGCTGGTTCTGGTTTCTCTAGCAGCACTGTCTTGAGTCTCGTTTGTTCACCGAGCACTCTAAGTCCGTCTACCTCCTTGTTTGCTCGTAAAAACAACTTGAAGATGTCGCAAAAAGTACTAAATATCAGGAGCTCAAGGGAAGTCAAGCCTCCTGTCTCGCAGTGAATTGTGGGGATCAATTGCAGGCAGTTGCAATTGCACTTTAGCAGGGGGCTGCAATTGCCTTGCCAGATTTGTCTATTTTCTAGATGCGCGTAAAATGACCAGGACGACGGTCGGACTCAACTGTACCAACTACCATGTTATGTTTGTCATAAAGATGTTCTGTTTGTCATAAAATTGGTCTATGTAGGTCTGTCGGGGTCGCCCGACACAGGAGTGCCCATGAGTTGGTGCCCAGAGCAGGAGTTCACTTACAAGTTCTTCCTTGTGTCTGTAGCTATGCCCTGCAAACCGTACCCTTCTCTCTCGTATGATTGATGATACGGATGGTAATGTTCCATACAGTTCCGCCTTAGTGGGGTGTTGTTTCCAGGATTTATTGAGCACAGCTCAAAGCATGCGGGTGTAAGTTCCGTCAAGCTTGTTCCCAAGTTTCTTTGTCAGAGTCCACGCTGATGAACCATACAATAGCACAGATTCTACCACAGCCCTGAAGAAGTTCCTTTTCATGATGTCTGGTAATGTGGATTTCCATATTGGCCTTAGGCCGTTAAGTGCCACCCAGGCTTTAGATATGTGTATGTAAACATCCTTCTCTGTGGAAGATATGTCACTTCCCATATATGTAAAATGCTCAACTTCCTTGAGTTGGGTTCCATTCAGGGACTTTATCTCGCCATGTTGATTAAAGCAGATGTATTCAGTCTTTTTGGCATTCACATACAGTCCTACCCCAGAAGCCGCTTCTTCCAGTGCATGTAGTAATGTTTCTGCTTCCGCGACTCTGTCTGTAAGTAGAGCTAGGTCATCTGCATAATCAGCGTCTGTGATCAGCTTTGCAGAATTGCTTCTAGCTTGTTTCAGAGTGAAGCCAAGGTAGTTGTGTGGGTCAGAGATATGAGATAGACTCGTGTAAACCAGTATACAACTAACATCCATTAAAAGTAACCTTTCCACCGTCGACATGGCAATAGTTTTTCATTGCCACTCTTGTTTTATTTTTTTTTCAAATGATTTTTTTATTGCATTTTCCAAAATAATAAAACAACACATAATACAAACAAGAGAAAAACAGAGTACAGGAAAATAAACATTAGCCACGGATCCACAATTAGACTTAAAAATGGAAACAGATAAGCTACAACGTAAATATAAGTAATATCAATGATAATAGTAATAACAGCATCATTGGCAAATAAATATAACAAAATCAATATCAACAAAAGATGACAGAATATTGAAATTACAGAACTAGTGTTGACAAAATCAATGGCAAATGGATATGTTAAAGTCCATATCAAAAAAAATCAGAACATGAATAATAAAAAAAGAACTAGTAGTGACTGATCAATGGCGAATAAATATGGCAAAAAACAATATCAACCAAAGATAAACAGTTATTACATTTAATCAAAATCTATCTTACAGGAGGATATGATCGGAGCAGTTAGCCTAATCCACAATGTTCAGCCGCTGACTGAAAATTCCGGTGAGTTTCGTTTTACTACTTCACTACTCCTTAACTATCAAAGACGGGGCATGCCTATCCTAAATGTGTCCTATGTATGTATGCCATTTTGTTCCGGTCAATGCAATTCTCATGCAAATGTTAACTATGCTCTACCAGCCTCCGCGGGTCGCTGGGAAAATAGTAGAAATTGGCCAAATAGAGTCAATTGTATGAAGGAAGTCGGCTACAGAGAGAGGGTCAAATATGCAACCCTAACTGCGCCTGTGAATGTTTCCCTCCATGGCCAAAGTCCGGCCCCCGGCAAATGTTCCCCCAAAAGCCGGCGCGGTTAGCCTGGTAGAGACAAACTGTAGACTGTAATTGCATTTCATGTTCATATTTGTTATCCGAGAACGCGTAATCGACTTGGCCATACGAGCATGGATGCGCTCATGGATGGCAGCGTACTGGTATTGTGTTCTCCACCCCACGCCACTGTAACGCCACGGGCCATAGAAACAAGCGATGATGATGTTGATGTAAATTTCCAATCCAGTACATTGCGGTGCACATGTGCCGTAATGCAAAAAAATGTAATTTACTTATTTTATCTATCGGCCATCGACCGTGACTTAACAAGTACATACATCACTCCAAATTGCCCTATCAAACATCAATTGTCTTAAGTGTTCATATGCAATCCCAGTGTCTCTAACTAAACTATCGGTAAAAGTCAAATAAACTTCTGCAGTACAGTAGTGCACTCGGCCTTTTGGTTTTCATAGAAGGATGTCCGAAACTATTTGCTGGTTGGCTTGAAGCAGTGTCCAGCAAATGTTACTCGATGGTGGGTGAGCTTTTGAGACAGCCGTGGAAGACTTTCATAAATTATTTTGAGAGTAGCATGTTGTGTCCAGTGTAGAGTGCGTAGTCCAGTGGCTAGCGGCCCTGCCTCTCGAGCTAGAAGCCCCAGGTTCGATCCCGGCTGTCTCGCTCACCCGAAAATGCACGCTACTGGAAAAGGTCGCAGTCCTTAGGACGGGACGTTAAGCCGTGGTCCACTGTTCATTGTGCTTGTCGAAAAGAGCTAGGGGAATTTCCCCGGTACAATGAACCTAGCTGTAGATACTGTACATAGCGTCTGTCTTCCTGTCACGACCAGTGGAAGATCAGCTCATCTGTTCACTGAGTTCATTTGAGCCAAACTGGTTCGAGCTCACTTTCATTTTACTTTCCAAGAAATTTTATAATCGCCGACTCGGTGTGGCGAAACCAAGGAGGTTCAAAGATAGAAGCCAACCTTCTTGGCGAATTCATGAGTATGCAGCGGTGTTCAGGATAGGTCTGTCCTTTTTATATGAATACATCGTATTTTCTCTACCAGATCTAGAGGAGGTGACCGTGCGAACCCTCGGGATCAAGAATATGGACGTGGATGAGTTACTCGAGAGAGAAGTTCCTGTGAAACTTTTCTCTGGAACCAACGTGAGGGCCTCTGACTATGAAAAGGTAATAAGACTATCAATGTTTAACATTAACGTGCTCATAATAATAGCAAGTGTAAACAATATTTCGGAGATCTAAAACTTTTGTGAGATCTATAGCTAGAGATTTTATATGTCTTTATTTTATTTTGTCTTATCAATCAATGAAATAATGTTTTTATTAGCGCTATCTATTTGAACTGTTGGTCTTCTCTATTCAAATTAATTTTATTGTATGTGTGGAAGTCCTGTCCTTTGGTAGAATCAAGACAATAGCATTTCCAGGACAAAAACATTTTAAAAAAACACGGAAGTACCAATGACAGCCTGCTGTAGTACTAAGAAAAGCCACCAGGGGGACCATAATCGAGTTTTGACTTCCCAAGACCTATCAACACACCAAATATCATCACATTATCTGAGAAATCTGACGTCATAAAATGACCTCATATATCTTTAGCTATCCGCCATCTTGCGTCCGCCATCTTGAATTTTCAAATTACAATATCTGTGAAATCTGGTTCTTTTTTCGATTTTCCTCCAGATCTGCAGAGAGGAGTTCCCGTTGCTCTACCGGAGGATCGCTGCCCAAGTTCTGTGGAAGTTTCTCCGCCTGCGACCTTCAGCAACCAACGAGACTCCCGTGGGAATTCAGCCGGAATTCTCCTAAGTCGGTTGATCTTGATCTTAATCGGGCACTGGGCAACACCCCTTTGTTGGAGTGCCCAAAGGCTTTTTCTTGCTGAAGATTTTGTAGCCTATATAACGACTGTAAGGTTTTTTGGACCATCCCACACCGGGGCATGCCCCTACTCTTTTTCGAAAGGTGTAGTGGGTTCTTTTACGTGCGCGGGATGTGGCTCTCCCCAAACGAGGGACCTCCATTTAACGTCCTATCCGAGGGACGTCTCTAACCCTAGTTGTTTGACAGTCCACTGTTCTATCCATTACGCCACACGACGCAACGTATGATTTCTGTTAATAAGAAGTTATCATGTAGCAAAGTTTTTACACGCGGTATATCTTACAAAAAAAGTCTATCAGTAACGGGGTGGTTCTATGCATATGATTAGGTGCTCGTGTAAGGTACTTCTTTTTATAGTAAAACGTAATATTGTGAGGGGTATGATACAGTGCTAAACTTTCTTCCGACACTAAGATATTCACGGATCGATTTTTTGACGACCGCTGTCGCCTTCTTCATGATCAATAATGACAAATCACTGCCAAACGTAAACTCGTGAGAGTTACAGACACGTGACTTTATTAACACGTGTCATTACGGATACGTGACGTCAGCAATTGGTCAAACGTGCCAGGAAGTTTATAACGCCCGCTGTCTCTGTTGAGTGATGGCTGTGTCTGTAACTGTAACTCTTGCGAGTTTACATTCGGCAGTGATTGGTCAGAAGTCGTGGAAAATTCAATCCGTGAATATTTTAGTGTTGGAAGAAAGTTTAGCACTGTATTATGATTACTACCAACACAGATGAGCGTAAGGCATCAGTTACGAGGCTATAGGTATGTTCAAGAGGCAAGGAAAGGCAACTTACAGAATAAACAAAGTGCCGACTGGCGATCCGTGACAGTACTGCGACCTTGAAACTTTAGACTCTTCCAAGGCTGAAGTACCGCCAAGAATCACTAGTCGACGCTTTAGTACCATTATTAAATGCTTCAGGGTCATTCTTGGCTGTTATCATAAAAAGCTTTATTCTAAACTTTATTAAATTCCTATGTCATTGTTTAGGTTTGATTTTATTTTATGCCACGGCATGCAAAATGCACAAATGACATCTGCTGCAGACACAACTTCATTATTTAAAAAAAAAATCTATATAAGGTAAACAGCAAGAAAAATAGAAAGCAATATGGGAGCAATTGTCATCCATACATAAAATGTACGTGGTATTGCCATTGTGTTACTAATTAAGATGAAGTGACACCTCAGGCCATAATACATACAAATAGTCAACGTGTCCTACAGATGGTATCTGCAAGTAACTATAACATCCAAAGAAAAAAGTTGCGCTAGCTGATTGGCTGTCACCTATAATCTAGTTACAAAATGGCAAAAAAGGGGCAAAAAAATGCGGCGCAATCTTCTTTGCAAAAAATCCTCATAGTCAAAGCCCTTGGATTGGTTCCTCAGGCTACAAACAGCAGACAGATGATCATTGTATTATCTCGAAAAGGTTTCCTACCAAAGCAACTCCTAGACTGCCACGATTTCAGGAAAAACCTCACCAAGAAATGATTTTTAATAATTTAAACCTTGTTTTTACTTGGCGTCAACCGAGTCCCCCTCAAGCGTGTAATCACGGTACTGAAGTGCCGACTGGTGATCCATGACAGTACTGCAACCTTGAAACTTCCGACAGATCCGATGCTGAAGTACTACAACGAATCACTAGTCGGCGCTTTAGTACCATGATTAAACACTCAGGGGTGCCAAAGAATACATACGAATTTTACGGAATACATACGAATTTTACGGAATACATACGATCCATTACTAGAAACATACGATCCGTACGGAATACATGAAATCTTTATTGACACAACAAAAGTACAGCGACTTCCGTAAGGTCTTCTACAACTAAACATGCAAACAACAACAATGGGATACAAAATAATTCACCTTGGTACAAGTATAACAAGTATATGAATACTTTAACATGTCGAGTTTAAACTATCACTTACACTACTAGTTCTAAGATCTAAACATTCTCTGATATATTTACCTATTTGTACACAGTAAGGGTTGTCTCCTTCCAGAATGTATTTGAATTTATCTATAGAATGGAATGCATCAAATTCTGTTGAGCAGGCGGAAAGAAGGTTGAACAGCTTTGAGCGCTTATCATGATATCGTGGACAATCTAGGATAAAGTGTCGCTCATCTTCAATCTCATTTGGACAGAATGGACAAAACCTCTCGTCACGGGGAATTTTTTGGTATCTTCCGATTTCCACATTTAATCTATGACTACATATTCTTATCTTGGTGATTGCTCTTCGAACTTCGAAATTATGTATATCCGATAGGTACATACGATTCATTACGCAGAAACATACGATCCGTACGGAATACATACGATCCATTACGCGGAATACATACGATCCTTACTAATTTGCTGGCCATCGCGCTAGCACCGAATCTAGCTTTGTCTGGTCCTCCTAGTTGGTCTAAGCCTCTATCAGTCTTAATTTAGTGCAGCTTGAGATTTTTAAAGTTTATCCGAATGGGATACGCCATTATTAAGCTTTTATAAGCCGCGATATCGTACGAAGAACTGGTTATCCCGAGTCCGCCGTATTGAATTTGCCGCCGATGTCACGTGATCAAGACATTTTTCTCCAAATTAGTACGGATCGTATGTATTCCGCGTAATGGATCGTATGTATTCCGTACGGATCGTATGTTTCTGCGTAATGGATCGTATGTATTCCGTACGGATCGTATGTTTCTAGTAATGGATCGTATGTATTCCGTAAAATTCGTATGTATTCCGTAAAATTCGTATGTATTCCGTAAAATTCGTATGTATTCCGTAAAATTCGTATGTATTCTTTGGCACCCCTGCACTTCGGGGTCAGTCTTGGCTGTTATCATAATAAACTTTATCTTAACCTTTATTGAATTTTTATGTTATTGTTTAGGTTTGATTTGATCTTTGGCCACGGCAGGTAAAATGCACAGATCATATGCACTGTAGACGTTAAATTTATCATTATTTTTACTTAATCTGAGATAAAAAGGAATATAGATAGAATGCAATATGGGAGCAGATGTCATCCAAACAGAAAATGTACGTTCGGTGGACATGGTATCACAGCTCCAAACAGCAGACAGACGATCATTCCACTAACTCGATAGGATTTCCTACTATAGCAACCCCTGGACTGCCTAGATTTCACGAAAAACCTCACCAAAGAAAGGACTTTAAATGTTTCAAACCTTGTTTTTACTTGCCGTCAACTGAGTCCCTCTCAAGCGTGTAATCACGGTACGAAAGTGCCGACTGGCAATCCGTGACAGTACTGCAACCTTAAAAATTTCGACATTTCTAAGGCTGAATTAATGCCACGAATCACTAGTCGGCGCTTTAGTACCATTATTGAACGCTTTGGAATTAGAGTCATTCTTGGCTGTTATCATAACAAGCTTTATTTGAACCTTTTTTGAATTCCTATGTTGCTGTTAAGGTTTGATTTTATCTTAGGCCACGGCAGGTATAATGTACAGATAACATCCTCCGCAGACGACAAATTCATTTTTTTCTAAAAATCTATATGGAATGAAGAGCAATAAAAAACAAAAAGCAATATGGGATCGGGAGAAGATGTCATCCATACATAAAATGTACGTACTGTGGTCATTGTATTTCTAATTAGGATGAAGTGACACCTCAGCCCAAATAAGCAGTAAAAGAAATTCAATGTGTCCTAAAGATGGTATCTGTCAGCATGCTAAAACATTTAAAGAAAGAAACGTTCCGGTAGCTTATTGTCCGACACCTATTATACAGTTACAAAATGTTTAAACATCTAATTTTGAAAGTTGCGGGAAATCAGGCGCAAAGCATGGGACGCAATGTTTTCTGCAAATAACCCCCCTTAACAGAGCCCTTGGATTGGTTCCTCAGGCTTCAAACAGCCGCCAGACGATCATTACACTATCTCGATAGGGTTTCCTACCATAGCAACCCCTAGACTGCCCAGATTTCACGAAAAACCTCACCATTGAAGCATTTCAATGGTTTTAACCTTGTTTTTACTTGGCATCAACTGGTTCTCCCTAAGCGTTGAATCACGGTACTGAAGTGCCGACTGGCGATCCGTGACAGTACTGCAACCTTTAAACTTTTGACAGTTCAATGGCTGTAGTACTTCCACGGCTCTATAGTGCCATGGTTAAACGCCTCAGTGTCGGTCTTGGATGTTATTATAGAGGGCTTCATTGTAACATTTATTAAATTTCTATGTAAATGTTAATTTAAGGTTTGATTCTATCTTAGGCCACGGCATGTAAAATCTATAGATCACTTCCTCTGCAGACGTCAAATTTGTTATTTTCCAAAAATCTATATGAGGCTACACCAAGTAATTTTTATGGGTGACGTCCTTTGGAGACCCTTAATCTAATGCGAGAGCGCGAAAAAAATCAAGAGGGGCCGAAAAAAACAAGATGCCTGGATTTGAAATATAGTAGTCGACGACACGTTAGGACAAAAATTTAATGTGAGAACACAGTGTAACAACTAACAATTTTTTTATTCATCATGAAAACAGCAATAATTTGAATAAATCAGTTGAAGTTGAACAGCATTTGTTGTCTTGTCCTGTTTCTTTCCATATCCCATTGATTTTTCAGGCCTGCAGAAACATAGTATATTAAAAAGGCAAAATGAGTTGCTGATTAACTCTTCGCATGCATTACTACATTTCTACCTATGCAACTAGTCCACAAGAGCCTAGATGTTAGTAAGATAAAAAGATATGGACAAAGTTACTTTGGATATTAATACACCCTGGCAAAGCAATGCAATTAGCTTTAACACTATTGTCCAAGAAGTGACCGTACATGTATTGTACAAAGGTACACATGGACTCACCTGACACTGCTCTTAGTTGTCATCTAATTCTGTCTCCTCCTTTCTCCTCTTCATCTTCCTTCTCCCTCTTGTCCTCTCCTCTACTCCTCTGCTCTTGCATACCTATAGAAGTATAACACAATAGGAGTAATAAATGTACTGAGTCAGAATCATCTTTCTTACAGATTGTGTTCCTAGAACCTTACAAATTAGTCAGCACGGGCAAATCAAACTTTAAACAGTTTGAGAGAGAAAGAATGTCATTAAAGGTGGAAAAAACTAAATAATATATATTCAGAGCTATTCTACATATTGATACATGTGCTTGAGTAGGTAACAAATGTAAGCCTACCTGACACACTGGGTTGATGCTCTGGTATGCGGCCGTCTTAATTCTCTGCTGGTATGGGTAGTAACTCTTTGGTCATAGTTCACTCTCACTCCCATAGCTTAATCAGCCGTCGGGGCAGCATGGCACTCAGTGAAGTCTCTCCACTGCTGGCGGTCTTCCGCCAGTCTGGTCATCAGGTTGGCTGAGTGACCGCTCCACTCCTTTACAGGAAGCGAAATTTCTGGGTTTTTTTCTGGGGACAGACCAAAATCAATGCGCGCGCGGACGTCATCCATAGAAATTACTTGGTGTAGCCTGAGGTAAAAAGCAATTAAAATTAAAAGCAATATGAGAGCAATTGTCATCCATACGTAAAATGTACGTGCGGTGGCCATGGTATCACTAATTAAGATGAAGTGACACCTCGGGCCATAAGCAGTACAAACGGTCAATGTATCATACAGATGATATCTGTCGGCATGCTAAAATATATGAAGAGAAAAGGTTCCGCTAGCTTATTGGCCGACACCAATAATTAAGTTACAAATGTTCTGAAATCTAACACGACCATTGCCGGAATTCAGGTGCAAAAAAATGGGGCGCAATCTCCTCTGCAAAAGACCACCAACACCCCCCACCCCCCTACAAGAGATCGTGGATTGGTTCCTCATGCCCCAAACAGCAGTCAGACGATCATTACACTATCTCGATAAGGTTTCCTACGACAGCATCCTCAATACTGCCCATATTACATGAAAAACCTCACTAAGAACGGATTAGAAATGGTTTAAGCATTTTTTAAACCTAGCGTCAACTTACTTAGTCCCCCTCAAGCGTTAAATCAAGGTACTGAAGTGCCGACTGGCGATCCGTGACCGTACTGCAACCTTGAAACTTTCGACAGTTCCCAGGCTGAAATATCGCCACGAATCACTAGTCGGCGCTTTAGTACCATGAATAAACGCTTCAAGGTCAGTCCTGGCTGTTATCATAACAATCTTTATTTTAACCTTTATCAAATTCCTATGTTACTGTTTAAGTTTGACTTTATCTCAGGCCACGGCAGGTAAAATGTACAGATAACTTCCTCTGCAGACGACAAATTTATTCTAAAAATCTATATAGTCAATAAAAATTAAAGGCAATATGGGAGCAGATGTCATCCATACATACAATGTACGTACTGTTGTCATAGCATCACTTATTAAGATGAAGTATCAGACCATAAGCAGTTAAAACAGTCAATTTGTCCTTTAAATGGTGTCTTTCAGCATGCTAAAACATTTAAAGAAATAAAGTTCCAGTAGCTGATTGGCCTACACCTATGACTTAGTTACAAAATTTTCTAACATCTAACCCGACCATTGCGGGAAATCAGGCGCAAAAATTGGGGCGCTGTCCCTCTCCTGCGACCAGTGCTGACGGGTCTCCGGCAGCTACCTACTGCCAGAATGACCACAGAGAGGCAGTAAATGACACCCCAAAGTCCCCCGAGACAAATAGCTATGAACCGGCGTCCACTGACGGTGGAATTCAGTGAGTGCAGAACGGAAGGAATTGACCAAAAAATGTTGTCCTTGATTCTGACCAAAATCTTTCATTGTTTAGAGGTCCTGCTTTTCCCCCACCCCCACAAACACACACTTAAAATATGTTTTTTATGTGTTTGTTAAAATCATATTTTCACAAAGATTTATCTTATCATTCTACAAAGACGACTAAAAGTTTTCATCAAACAAGCTATTGCTGAAGTGAACTAGCTGGCAGTTATGATTTTTTCTTTGAAAAGCAATATACCGGAATTTCTAAAAGCGCAGGTATTTTGTTGTTGAATGAAAACAGAAAAGACAAACATAAAACAAATGTGTCAAATTTCATTCTAGTATTCATTTTCTTGTTGTTAATTTCAACATTAGATATTAAGCGTTTGCATAAAATTAATACCAAAAGCACATTACATTTGTGAAAAAAATTAAACCATCATTTGACCCTCGAGTGCCCCAGTCATCTCCAAATCAATGACTTAAAAATAATTATTTTAAACGTTAACATTACAATAAGTGTGATCATATTGTACCAACAATTTCAACAATTGCAGTATATTATGGGTTCCTTCAAATGATTTATGCGCGATTTTATTGTCAGGTCGATTTTTAAAATTTGTTTTTCAGAATTGATACACCAGAAAGGCTACCTAATTTCACTTTGGCTTCCCTACCATATACATGTACATGTTAAAGCACTAGTCATTTTGTACTAATGATATTTCTTAACATGGCCACTAGTACTAAATCACACTTCAATCTGTTATTATAGCTTCTTAGATCTGCATAAATGACAATGTTTTCGACATTCGACATTTCACAATTGTGATGAGAAGTTGATATTTTTCTCTTCTGTTTTCTTTCTTCGTTTAAAAAAATCTCAGATCAGACTAATATTCCACCAATCAACGTAAACAAAAAAGTGGCATTTCGGATTAATGTTTTCTTTTATGTAATTCACTCGTGGAGGGAGCAGGAAAATACCCGACATTCTGCATTTTAATGAGAAAGTGACAGGACTATACCATTCATCATGCATGGAGGGGGGCAAAGTCTTACCAACAGACATTGATTTTAGTCACATTTTCAAAATCGTTTGTGAAATGACAGGAAATATTCCATTGATATCCGCGAATCTCAAAATCAGACAAAATGAAATTACATGAATGTTACCACACAATATTCCCTTGAAAAAAAAAAGAGTTTCAGTAATTAGGGAAGAAAATATGAATCTCCGAACAGATGTAAGGATGCGGCACAGTGTCAGCGTTTTACGCCTCATATGTCAACATTCAGTACCACGGTGGTCAGATTAGGCCTCAAAAGTCGCATACTTTTTTCGAACCCGAAGCATGTTCTTTCACGTTCGATCTGACATGATTGACGTACGATCGAACAGAACGCGTGTTCGATTTGGGGTTACTAAGCAAGTATCCACTGAAATTCCTTGCCGACTGGCCCTTTTACCTGCGTGCCTCACATCAGAACGGAAACCGACTTTTTTACAAATACAAATCATTTTCTGGACAATAAATAGATGCTGACATTTTGCTGTGGTTAATCACCATGTCAAGAAGCTACTAACGTCTTTTTTAGTAAAGTAAGATATTTCAAGGAATGTTTACGCCGGTAAGGAATGACCCCCTACCCCTATCCGTGCGGCATGACATGCGTGCAAACACCATCTTTAGATCGGGACCAAAAAGCGTGCAATTTGCCTCATTGACGGCTTGAAATAAAGCCAATGGTTTTCCGAAGGTTTCTGTCTTAGGGATTTTTAAAAAATGCAGACACTGTTGAATTATGGGTCTTGGAAGGTAAAAACAAGCAATTTTACGCCTTTTTCCAGATCTCAAGAATATTTCTAATTCAAAAAATAAGAAATCCTAAGACCAAAAGTTTTATCATATGGTAACGTTCTGTAACTGCAAAAATGACGGATATTCAGTAAATTTTGGAGCCAATTAAAATCAGTTGTCTGGTTTTAATATTCCCGTTCTAGAAGGCGGCATTCATTGGGCTCAAGTCTGAATTTACCCGGATTTTTCTACAGGATTCGAAACGCTGACATTGGGGGCATACGCAACACAAATCTCCTTTAATTTGAACGAGGGGATCGTTTTGAAACTATTTATGACATTTGAACAGATTCACAGGCTGGCCGGCATCGGCTCGCGGGAGCCCGCGGATGCGTCCGGTAACCCGACACCCCCTTAGTGATTGGGACTTCACCGTAGCGACGGACCGGCGTGTACATTTTCTTAAAGGCATCCAGAGCATTTTATGAATATTGAAACTTGAATAAAAAAACCCAATTTCTTGTCATTTCTACACATAGTAAGTTTCAACGAGTTATGCTGGCGACATACAAATTTACACACATATAAAGCCCGCTGCAGTACCGACGGAAATGCCAGGTGAACCATTTTTAAACTTGACCTCCGTTTTTATAACATCTACACACCTGCAAAAAATCATGAAGATCCATCAACGTTTCGATCACTATTTTTGCCTACATACAAACACACACAAAAATGCAAAGTCTACTGCAGTACTGTTGGAAAATGCCAGGTAAACCATTTTTGAACTTGACCTTCCTTTGCACAACCACAATACACCTACCAAAAATCATAAAGATTCATTGAAACTTTCTTGAGTTATGCTCCTGACATACATAAAGACCCACCCAACAGATTTTTCAACCGAAAACATAATCTTCTCCGAGTACAAGTACTCGGCGAAGATAATAACACTATACCATTACATATCGACATTAAAGGAGCAAAGATACGATGTCGTTGTGTAGTGAGAACTAATAGAAAATCCAAGTCCTAATTGACTGATCCTGACTGTCCATCACAATTAGCGGTTCGAGCAATGAGAGAGTGACTGAATGTCCGTCAAATACTTGCCTTTTTATTTTTTGATTTTACATGTCTACGTTTTGTCGGAGGTGGGCGGGGCTATAGTAACGGTCTATTTACACTAGGCGCGTGAAACTAAAAGATCACCATGAAGCTTATTTTTGTGCTGCTTTTGAGCACCTTTGATAAGAGATCCGCACGAAAATGTGGTAAACAGTGGCATTAAATGTCAATTTCATAAAGATTACAGCAACTGAAATATTTCCTGTTTTCAAGTCTCATAAAATGCTCTGGGTGCCTTTAATAGCAAACACCTAACTTTTTATCCTTTTCCTATTCCTCAAGGTAGGAACAGAAAAAAAGGTACATTAGTAGAGAAAGATAGATGCATAGAACATGTTACAAAAAATACCCACAAAACAAGCGCGACCGATACAGCTGCTTGGAGTTTTTTAAAAATCTATTATTGAATAAATTGGCCTGGGTGCATTCGTCGTAGGCCATGGCACGATTCTTCTGTCTGAACTGTCAAGTAGGCTGTGACAGAACCAACCTGCTAAAATCAGCCTGCAATGTACATACGGTGGTCAAATTCGGCCTCAAAGGTCCCAAACTTTTTTTTTAATTCGAGTTATGTTCTATCACGTTCGATCAGACATGATTGACGTAAAATCGAACAGAACAAGTATTCGAGTCGGGGTTACATGAGGTCATATGCATGTATCCACTGAAAACCTGCGCTATCATGGCCCTTTCTCCCTGGGTGCCTCAAATCAGAATAAACACCGTCTTTTTCACAAATAAAAAACATTTCTGGACAATACATCTTTGCTGACATTTTGTTGCTCTTAGTCAACATGTAAAGAAGTTACTGACGCCATTGTTTGAAAGTGAAACATTTCAAGGATTGTTTACGGCGATATTAGTTACCCCCTCCCGCTGTTCGTGCGGTATGACATGCATTCAAACACCATATTTAGATCGAAACACAAAAAAATATCAGGCTCAAGCTATGTACTTGCAAAAAATCATGACAAAAAATCATGACCATCAAGCCCTTCTTGAGTTATTCCCTTTCAAAGTCTGAAGCAAAACCTGCCCCTGCAGTTCAAAAAAAGTTGCTAGGGGGCCCAAACCTTTACCACTTACTCTCTGCCCAACGAGCTATCTACCACTCAAAAATCAGTTCCATAGCATGTCAACAACACGAGATATCATAACAGGAAGTTCCGCTGTAGTACCGTAACAAGCCGCTAAGGGGCCCAAAATCTAATCATTTTCAGGTTTCATCGAGACCTACCAACATACCAAATACCAAGACAATCCTTCCAAGAATTCTCGACTTATCGTGTTCACTAACAGACACACAGACATGCTCGGTAAAATATAACCTTCTCTGCGAAGGTAATAACTACCAGACTACATCCTGTCATCCATATTACATCCACCCTTGATCAAATACTTCTTCAGCAATACGTATCCATACTCTTCGTGCACACTTCCACTCAACCCCCCAGTACACCAATCAGTATGACGTTTACTAATACATCACCTCTCCCTTTCCAGATATAACATTATTAACTCACCTACCCTGGACAACGTCCTATTCCCATGCTGTGGCACTGCATTAATGACTGTTCTTACTCATATAAGGCCGTATATATCCAACTTTTGTCTCCCTCCACCACATTCCACACCAATGAATACAGCTGGCTGACAGCCAATTTGTCCCTGGCAGTAACTGACGTTTCCTGCCTGCCTCATGACCCCTCATGACCAACTTAGCACCCCTTCCCGTATCAATATCCCTTGAAACAACACAGCCTACACGTCACAACCAGAACGCATAGTATGAGCATACAATTTAACACATTTCTACACTTTTCTCCTTAATTATGCAAAGTACTTCGCCCAAAATCTAATCATCTTGAGATTTCCCACATACACACGGACACACCAAATACGACAACAAACCATCCAGGCGTTCTCGACTTATCCTGTACACTAACCGACACACAGACATGCATAAAAAAATAACCTTCTCGACGAAATTTCGTCGACGAAGGTAAAAATGCTTCTCTCAAGAATCATGACCTGTTGATTAAAATGTTGTCAATACAGTGTATTGCACATGAGAAGGAGCAAGAGATCCCAGGTAATTTTCAAAACTAAATAGGAATTGGAATTTGTATTATTTTGTATCAGTATGTCATGATAGGTGTCACCCCCGACACCAGATAATGGTATGACCCAGGATGACCCAGGACCCAGGGGGCATAGAGCCCTTGGCTGGGAGAGGTCTGGGATCAGTTACACAGGAAGTTGACCAGAGATGGGCCCGAGAAGGGTTTCTGTGCTATGAGTTGAATCAATGTAGTCTACATAGATCCTTGCGTGTCTCCTGATGTTTGAATGAACCTTCGATTCGCGTTAGAATCGTAATAATGGCGTTGTCGGCTTGACGTCCGGAGAAACGTGGAAGACTGGGCCAAGGAGAGACCTTGTGTTTGGCTGCAAGATCGGAGAGATGTGGACTACACGTGGCATGGGGCCACTGAGGTGTGGAGGCCAGGAGAAATCTCACGTTTGGAAAAGTGTTGACCTAAGCCTGGAGCTGTAAGTGTGAAGAAGAGGATTCTTCATTGTTGGCAGCTGGAATTCAAGGCCAAGGGTGGTTCTGCGTGGAGCAGGTAGCTGTAAGTGTGAAGAAGGGGATAATTTCTTCACTGTTGGCAGCTGGAATTCAAGGCCAGGGGTGGTCTTGAGGGGCAGCTAGCGGACGCTATGCTGTGTTTGTGACGGAGGTCAGAGCCGGGACCTGAGGGCAGAAGCGAGCGGGGAACCCGTGGAATCGTGGTAACTGCCTTGGTTGCTGAAGACATCCGTTGTGTGCTTACAGAAAGGGCAGGTAGTGGACGCTATGCTGTCTGTGACGGATGTCGGGGCCAGGACCTGAGGGCAGAAGCGAGCGGGGGACCCGTGGCATCGTGGTAACTGCCTTGGTTGGTGAAGACCGTCCGTTGTGTGAACAGTTCGATTGTCAAGTTATCCCAAGGACTGGAATATTACTAGAAGTAGGACAGTCAGGCGGGTTAAGTTGATGAGTTGTTTGAGGACTGGACTGTAGCAGTTAACAGTTGGTAGCTTTTACCTTGTTCGTCTAACTTGATTTCATAGTAGAGCTTTGTGTTATAGTAGGCTGTGTGACCTAGTTTCATTTCTGTTTATATAAGTTGTGTTTATGTAACCCATCCTAGAACTGAGAAGCCACAAACGCTAGTGACCAGCTAACATCTGGTCTTGCTTAGGGTGGAATTTCTTGTAACCCAGTAGGGGAGGTACATTACTGTTCATAGTGGATGTATGTAAAGTGTACCAGTGATGCTATGGTAATTGTGAAAGTCACCCAGTAAGGTAATTAGGGCTTGCTGTTTGGTGTAGTGCAAATTTTATGTCTGTGGGTCTCAACTGCCTTGACACGTGTCGTCAAGTCATAGAGTTTGGGCAATGGAAACGGGAGGAAGGTGTGTTTGGGTAGCCAGGCCTACCCGGGTCAGGGCGGATGGTCCGTGCCTAGTGCCGAGGTAGGGGCGTTGACACAATGGTTCGTCCCAAGATTGTGCCAAATCTCGGAAGATGACGAGAGGCAGAGCAAGGGTTGGGTGTTTGTGGTGTGGTAGACAGTGCTAGAGATGTAGCGTACACACCAGGAGCAAATTGTCGAACTGTGCTGACATTTCAGTGAGTCTATGACAACTAACAGTAACAGTAGGATGTATTGGTAACATGATATGTGTTTTGTTAGGTTAGAAGATAACTGATGTAAAAGATAGTTATCTTCCTGGGGGAGGTGTCATGATAGGTGTCACCCCCGACACCAGATAATGGTATGACCCAGGATGACCCAGGACCCAGGGGGCATAGAGCCCTTGGCTGGGAGAGGTCTGGGATCAGTTACACAGGAAGTTGACCAGAGATGGGCCCGAGAAGGGTTTCTGTGCTATGAGTTGAATCAATGTAGTCTACATAGATCCTTGCGTGTCTCCTGATGTTTGAATGAACCTTCGATTCGCGTTAGAATCGTAATAATCAGTACATATCAAATTTTGTATGTTATATAGTTGCATCAGATTTTACAAATATATTTATTATTATGATGATGATTTTTATTATAATGCATCATTTTTAAGTTGGACATGGTGTTTGAAAAATGCATTGCCCGTCCTGTTACATTACTTGTTATAACAAGGCTGAAATAAACCAATATTGTTTTGATGTTACTTACATGAGTGGTGTAATGTATTGTGAAGTAGTTATTACAAATACTGGTTATGTTATTATAGAAACTAGACTGAAATAGCTTAGATAGTTCACAAGGAATGATATACTGTAAATGCAGAAATGTTCGCGGTGGTTTTATGTTTGAGGATTTTGCGGTGAACTCTTTACAGCAAATTTAAAGCCACCGCGAAAAGCCATCCCATTGTGTGTAGCGTTACTATTGCTTCGAATGCAAACTCCAAACTACCGCAAACACTCCATTTTCTCCCTACCGCGAAATTAATTCCCAGCGAATATTTCTGCAATTACAGTAAAAATTAAGATTATGCTTCAGAGAAAAGAGAATTTTTCATAATTGTAACAAATTGATGTAAACATGTAAACATTTAACAGTTGTAGATAGACAACTTGGATTGACCTACAATTCTGCCATTTGGTTAGCAAACCCAAGTCTAACTAGAGTTCCACGACCTCATACCTTCGCCAAATGATTTTAACCATTGTGACTGACGTATTAGGAGTGTTTCTCATCAATCATAAATCATACCAGTTGATTGTCTTAAAATATGACATGTCCAAAGTATGAGCTTAACAAAGTATGAAGAAGGTGATGCTAATATTGATCATCAATTATGCAAATGAGGCCCTTATCAGCTTAATTTGATTCAACGATGTTCACATTCACATAAATTCCCGATGCCACAAAAAAAGCATTAAATGCATGAAATTTCCGTCATTTACCAGTATGGAATTATAGTAGTTTCTCATTTAAGTATGCAAATTAGGCCCACATTTGCATATTTTCTATCTTCAACATTCCTCTCTTCCTCAGTTACAATTTGAATAGTCATATCATGGCACAAAAGTTGCCTCATTAATTATGCAAATTAGAATCTGATTTGCATAATTATCGGCCAATCATTCTAAGCATCACACAAGCTATCGACATACCAAAAAGCATGACCATCCATCAAGGCCATCTTGAGTTGTAGTATTTTCTCATTAATTATGCAAATGATGTCTTCATTTACATAGTTCATATCAATTAATATTTCTCTCTTCCTCACTTAGATATGTCACATGTTTCAGAGTCCTATCATGGAATTTGGCGGATGTATAAACTTTCCTCATTAATTATGCAAATTAGATACTGATTTGCATAAAAAGTATCTAATCATGTTCATCATCACTCAAGCTATCTACTTACCAAAAATCATTGCCATCAACCATTGAGTTATTCCCTTTCAAAGTCAGATGCAAAACCTGCTCCTGCAGTTCCAAAAATGCCGCTAGGGGGCCCAAACCCATAACACTTACTCTCTGTCCAAAGAGCTATCTACCACTCAAAAATCAGTTCCATAGCATGTCCAGAACACGAGATATCAAAACAGGAAGTTCCGCTGCAGTACCATAACAAGCCGCTAGGGGACCCAAAATCTATTCATTTTCTAGTCTCATCAAGACCTACCCACCTACCAAATATCAAGACAATCCATCCAAGCCTTCTCGAGTTATGCTGTACATTACATACACACACACACACATACATACACACAAACGCTACCCTCTGCATAACCTTCTCGGCGAAGGTAATTAATGAGTATGTTAAACGGTACCCCCGTCCATTTCTACAGTATCATCTGCTATTCTTCTGATCTCAGACCTTTGTTCTGGATATTTAATGTGAAGTTTTGATGTTGGGATCTGACTATCACTACATCCTGTAAAAAAAATTCAATACTCCAGGATCTTCGCAGCAACCTTGCTAGGCCAATTACTCGATCTTACACGAGAAGTTTGGTCTTGATCGAGTTAAGATTGAACGCGCGCATCCTGACGGGCCGAGGAGCAAGAATGACGGCGACGGAACACCCCAGCACATCTTGTTTAAACTCAATAGCTATCAGGACAAGATCAGTATCATGAAGGTTGCGCGTGTGAAACTCAAGGGTGAAGGTTATTATTTCACGGACGATTTGACCATGTCGGACTTGCAGGAGAAACGAAAATGGAGGGATAACGTCAGAGAAGCGTACGGGAAAGGGCTGAAGTACCGCTTCTTTAACGGATTGTGGCGAGACAGCAAAGGAAAACCAGTGAGTTTTGGGTAGAGCTAAGAAGTAGTAGAAACAATTGATGACTTGAATAAAGTGGTCACTACCCCCAGTACATAATGTTTTTTTTTTTTTTGTACTGACTTTTTCAGGGAGTGTAGTGAGTGATCGAATGAATGGATGGGAAATGTTGGTGTTTTTTTTTCTCAATTTCCCTAAGTTCATTATTATATCACCATGTTGCTCTACTCTTGTGTTCTAACTGATATGTATTTGCAGGGCTTACCTTCTTTGTGTGTTTTTTTTGGTCTTATTGTTTGATCATATGTGGTAATTGACTCATTTTCGCTATTTGATTTTCATACAAGGACGGCCCTGCAAAAATTATTTCATAGATTATTCCTATGTTGTATTATTTGTTATTAATTCCCTTGATATCATATTCGAGAACCATCTGTTGATGATCTCTCATAATTTTGTCTGTTTTTGTATGTTGAAGAATGCTCTGCTGAGTTGTGTTTACAAAATACTAATGATGGAATGCAGGAGCCGAACACCTGTTTTTAGGGTGCGGCCTGATCACGCGATGTTCGGGGTTAACCTGATCCTGACCTCGTTGTTAAATGTTATGTTTCCTGGTTCTGTGTACCATTTAGTTTTGTTATATCTCATTTCTGTTAACCTTTGTTGTTATTTGCAACTGTTCCTTGAGAAAACATGTATGAAATTCTGTTTGTACTCCACAATTTGCATACGAAACAGGTGGCCCAATCAGCTAGATTCAAAACAAAATTCACATGATGTCTAGAAATGAACTTTCCTTTGCCAGTCTAAATTGCAATGGTTTAGCAACAATTCAAAGAGAAGGGAAACATTTACATTCTTAAAAGATAAACCACATTCAATTATTTGTCTACAAGAAACCCATTCTACTGCCGAAAAGGAGCACCAATGGTTAGAGGAATGGGGAAGCCAAATTGTTTTTAGCCATGGGAAAAGTAATAGTTGCGGAGTATTAATTATGTTTAAAAATAATCTGTCATATACAATACATGAAAGCAAAGCAGACAAGGATGGTAGATACATATTACTTGATCTACAATGTGGAAATTTTCGTTGCTGTCTTGTGAACATTTATGCGCCAAATGAGGACGATGAGTCCTTTTTTGAGGAAATACAAAAACATATTCTAGAAATGGTAAACTGTAACGATAATGTGATATTAACTGGAGATTTTAATAATGTATTGGATGTAGAAAAAGATAGAGCAGGACAACACCCCGTAAATTACCATCCTCGTGCGACTCAAGCAATCGAGGAATTATTAGCTACATTCGATTTAGTAGATGTATGGCGCCTGAATTATCCGGATTTGATTAGATATACATGGAGGAGAGGTCGACAAGCTAGCCGATTAGACTATTTCTTAATTTCTTTCTCGTTACTACCGAAGGTCGCTACAACGGCCATAACAGAACCTTTTAAGTCTGATCATAGATTAATTCACTTAAATGTAGTAACGGGTGATTTCCCACAGGGACCCGGATACTGGAAGTTTGACCCTTATCTTTTGAATGATAAGGATTTCTTAAAAGAAACAAAGACATTTATTGAAGAATTTTTTTCATTTAACAAAGGATCCTGCGAACCAAGAATTGTATGGGATACATTCAAATGTGCCTTCAGGGGTCATTGCATAAAATATTCATCTTACAAGAAGAAGAAAATGCTCCAGAAGGAAAAAGAATTACAGCTAAAACTTCAAAACTTACAAATTGAAATTGATAGCTTGAGTTCTCCTCCTAGTTGCATGATAGAGGAATTGAAACAAAAGGAGATGGCACTAGAAACCCTATACAAAGAAAAAAGTGAAAAGATTATGTTACATTCTCGGGCTAGATGGATGAAATTAGGTGAAAAACCCACCAAATATTTCTTTAATGTATTAAAGCGTAACAAAACAAAAAAGAATGTTTCAAAGATTGTGCTACAGGATGGAGATTTTTTAACCGATCCATCTGACATCTTGCGGGAAGAGGTTAAATTTTATTCTTCTCTCTACTCCTTTGAGGATGATCCAAAGAGTCTAAAGGAAGAAGAAGCGTATGACACTTATTTTGTCGAGGGAAACATACCGACTCTAACCAGTAAACAGTCTCAAATTTGTGAAGGCGTCATAAATAGTAAAGATCTCTGGGAAGCAATATCATCTTTTGAAAATGGGAAATCTCCAGGGGTCGATGGAATTACTGTGGATGTTTACAAGTCATTTTTTGCTTTGTTAAGGCAGCCAATGTTAGATTGTTTTAATACTGTGTATGACCTAGGACAATTATCAGAAACTCAAAAAGAAGGTCTGATTTCATTGCTTTTAAAACAAGATCCCACTGGAAAAGACAAAAACCCTGTGCACTTAGGCAATTGGAGACCTCTTACTTTACTTCCCTGTGATACACGTATTTTATCAAAATGTATTGCCCTCCGGATGAAAAAGGTAATATCGGAGTTGATACATATGGATCAAACCGGCTTTCTATCGGGTAGATCTATAAGTGATAATATAAGGAAAGTACTGGAAATAATTGAAAGTTGTGAAAGGGAAAATGTGGAAGGACTTATGTTTACTACAGACTTTGAAAAGGCGTTTGACAAAATAAGACATGATTTTGTGCTTGAGACATTGAATGCTTTTGGTTTTGGAAAATCTCTATTACGATGGGTAGATATTCTGTACACAAATATTACTAGTAGAATAATTAATCAAGGATATTTGTCAGAACCCTTTAGGCTCCACCGAGGGTTGAGACAAGGCTGTCCATTGTCACCATACTTGTTTATCCTCTCAGTAGAGATATTGGCCTTAAGGGTAAGGAAAAATGAAAGTGTTGAGGGAATAGTATGTAAAGGAGTACCATCCAAATTGTCACAATTTGCTGATGATACAAATTTTTTTCTGAAACCCTTCCTTAGAACACTGGAAGCGTTGTGCTTAGATTTGAAAAATTTTTCCACAATTTCCGGTCTTGTTCCAAATTTTGATAAATGTGTTATTGTGAGACTAGGCCCGTTAAAAGAAACAGACTTTCTACTTCCTTGCACTTTTCCGGTTAAGTGGTCAGATGGCCCAGTAGATCTTTTAGGGATACATGTTCCAAAATACTCGACAACATTGATAACTGATAATTTCAATAAAAAGCTACAAAAAGTAGATAAGATAATTCAACCTTGGAAGGGGAAGACCCTTACCTTGTACGGTAAAGTGACACTGATCAATACGCTGGTTGTTTCGCAATTTACCTACCTTTTCATGTCACTGCCATCACCAGATGTTGACTTCTTCCAAAATTATGAGAGAAAAATCTTTGCCTTTCTTTGGTCTGGGAGGCCAGAACGGATAAAAAGGAAAATTGTGTATAACATGTATGAATTCGGGGGGCTGAAACTTGTAAACCTGGAGTCCTTTAATTTGGCACTAAAGGCTGCCTGGGTACCTAGAATTTATTTGAATGATAACTGGTTTTGCAGGAAAATACTGAATCAATATGTAATATTTAAATATCACATTTTCCCTTTCCTACAACTTACAGAAGCACAATTTCACAACATCGTCTCCAAACAAAAATGTCCAGCGATAAACTTATTTATGCAACAAGTCATGTTGGCCTGGTTAAAAGTACAAATGAAACCACCAGACAGCAAAATAAATGTAATGAACCAATTGTTGTGGTTCAATTCAAATATATTGATTGATGGTGTACCACTTATATGGGAACGGTTTATACAAAAGAAAGTCCTCTTTGTTTATGATTTAATGGAGAATGATGGAGAATTGTGTACATACCAGTCATTTATAGGTAAATATGACGAAATTTGTAATGAATACACGTACATACAACTATTATCATGTATTCCACATAAGTGGAAAAAAATGATCCAAGGTACACCCAGGGTGCCGTTAGTAAATCGGCCCGAAATAAGAATTGTGAAGTGGTTAAAAGGACAAAAGATTAATAAGGATATCTATCGCTTTTATCTAGTTCAAAGGAATTTAGTTGAATTTAAGTGTAAAGCTCAACTGTACTGGGAAGACACATTTAATAGACCTATAGACTGGGATGCAGTCTATAGCCTGATTTATAAAACAACCATTGATCCATATGCTAGGTCTTTCCAATTTAAACTTTTACACAACTTTCTTGCCATCAATAAAAAATTGTTTGACTGGAAAATACTAGACAGCAAACTATGCTCATACTGGGAAAATGAAGATGAGACCAGTACTCATCTCTTTGGACAATGTTCTGAATTAGCAAAATTCTGGAATGATACTGAACACTGGATTAGCCAACAAGTTAACTTCCCGGTCAGATTGAGCCTGCAAAATGTTATATTTGGTGTCCTAGGAAAATGCCCACCTATTCTAAATGCACTTATACTACTTGCAAAAATGTATATATTTCGAAGTAGAGACTCCAAAGTAGTTTCTTTAAAAGGATTTGTTGATTTAGTTAGAACCTGTTGTAAGTTAGAATTCATTATAGCACAGAAATGTCAAAAGGTTAAAAAACATCTTGGGAAATGGGGAACATTACACAATTATCTTGTGAATTAGGAAACACGTTTTGCAAACTGTTCTGGAATATTATTTAGGTTTTTGTCTTTACACTGTCTACATTTTATGTATACTTTTGTTTTCCTACTACATGTACTGTATTATACTTGAAATGCAATAAAAAATAAATATAAAAAAAAAAATTATTGTATAAATGATATCGATCATATATTCATGAAATATGAAAATAACAGGAGTCTATTTCCAGTATCTCATTCATAGTTAGAAGAAGTGATACCGAGGCAAAGTTTCCTCCAAGCTTTCAAACTTATTGGCCTTACAGCACTGAAGATATGGCGGTTTTAGTGGTGGGTACCGGTACAAAAAATTCAGGTCCGGTCCAGGTCCAGGTCCAGAGAGTCAGGTCCAGGTCCGGACCTGTACCTGTACCTGATTAAAGTAGGGTCTCAGTACATCATATTTGGAGAGAGATACACAAGTAAAGGTCTTTGTGAGTCCTACACATTATGTTCAAATGTCATATTAGAATAACGTGATTATTCTCGGTGCACAGTCTGTTGACTCATCTACATATGATTAATAGCTAACGTCTTCAAAATTTAAATCACAACTCGTTAAATCTGCTTCTTTGTATTAAACCGGTTATGTGTGACCGCCTGCTGGTATCCTATTACTGTGAATTTTCTAATCGGTCCAAAGGCCGGTCCACTGATTTTTTCTGGACCGTTTATTTGGGCCGGTCCATAAGAAAATACCGGTTTTGTACCGGTACAACCCTAGGCGGTTTGTATCCACCCTACCGTTCACTCTATTTCAGGTCTTAATCAAGCCTTGGTCAAGCCTTATCAAACTAGAGTGCCCGGCTTGGCGGGTTGGTTGTCGTAGGGTTGGTTGCCCATGACGTAGGGTTTGTTGCCCGGCATGGCGGGTTGGTTGTCGTAGGGTTGGTTGCCCATGGCGTAGGGTTGGTTGCCCATGACGGAGGGTTGGTTGCCTATGACGTAGGGTCGGTTGCCCATGACGGAGGGTTGGTTGCCTATGACGTAGGGTCGGTTGCCCATGACGGAGGGTTGGTTGCCCATGACGGAGGGTCGGTTGCCCATGACGGAGGGTCGGTTGCCCATGACGGTGGGTCGGTTGCCCATGTCGACCATCTGCTGCTGTTCCCGGGCAAGTGCAATCGCCGCGTCGTGGAGGTTCTGGTAGTGCGAATACACCACCAGGCATCTGTACACCTGTGGGACAGAGTCACGATCAGACGCATGAATCAAAGAGTATGTATTATAGAATTTTGGTCCTCACCAGAAAGATTGACCCATGAGCTTGGCCCACGTAACCTGTAGAATAGATACACGCACAACACATAGGCGACACTACCTCTACCGACATTAGAGAACCTCAGAACATCTTGAAAATCGCGAATCAGCCCCCCCCCCCCCAAAAAAAAAACACCGCCGCTCCAAGAAGTCTGCGAAGGAAGCTAGAATCGAACGCCTGGATGTCTAAAGTGTGCATGCCTCAGAAATTACTCATGCCTAAGTTTATCTCAAATAAAAGAATTAATTGCTTATCAAACATTGCAGCCACAGTACCAGTCTGAATTGCGTTAAATCTGAAAATCTACAGACATCTCGCCATTGAAACAGTAAAAAAAAACTGTACAGCCAAGTGTAACATGTATATAATCACCATCATTATTCTTTAACTTCGTGTTTTTCTTCTTTTAATTTGGCGGTATTACGGTTAGTGGCTATATTATAGTGGTACATATTACCGTAAGGATGAAGAAAACGCCCCAGATGATCCATCCAATGAGGAGGCCCATAACAAGTGCTCGTTGGATCGCGCTTTGGTTGCCATATCTGGCGGCCTGGGAAAAAAAAAGTTTTAAAATGATAGTTATGATAATCTACATACAAACCATGCAGTTTGATATATCTAACCAAGCTTGTAAGAAAGGAGCGCTCCGCATCATTTGAGCTTAAAATCATTAGAAATACTGCTACGGTGACCAAAATAAACATGCATAATCTCGACCATACCATCCTCGTTCACCAGGACCCTTCCGCTCCACGTTACATCGCTCGCGTAAAGGGCCCTGGTAACATGGGCTGGCATCCATGGTTATGACGATATCGCCACCAAAACAGCTTCAGCCAATCAGAGGGGTTAAAAACCATTTGCTTCCTCTCATCGGAAGCCAGCGCGCAAAGAACGCTGGGAAGCTATCAACCAATCAGGTTACGTGTTACGGCTAGCTCATTAATCATTCATGAGCTACAACTGCCGTTTGTGCCAAATAAGGGTTAGCCATTAACTATTCATGAGCTACAACTGTCTCGTCGACCTGCAATAACCATGGATGCCAGCCCATGTTACCAGGGCCCTTTACGCGAGCGATGTAACGTGGAGCGGAAGGGTCCTGGTGAACGAGGATGGACCATACCAGAAGACGACATACCGAAGAACTTAATAGTTTAAATGCATCATACGGATCTTGAGTTATAGCTCTGAACGCACAGACATAATCAACGGATGGTAATAAGAAGATGATATATTGTAAAAGTAACAATCACTGGGAACTTTTCCGTGTTAGACAATAGACGAGTAATAATGTTAGAATGAAAGTTCGTCGGAGCTACCAATTTCCGACGAACGTTGACACAGTGTTGACGTCACAGTGAGGGATTTTTTTTCGTTGGAGGACAGTTTATTTCTCATTGAGTAATAATCGATAAATGAATGAATAAATGAATGAATGAAGACCTTGATTGTACACATATACCCACTGGGTTAAGTACAGGTCACAACAAAAGAATAGTAAACAGATACATCAATAGATACATTGTCAAATAACAACAAGAATTATTATAGACTTTGATTTGACTTTTCATCGTTTCTTTGTAATGGTAAAATGTAAGACGAAATATGGTTTATGATCACTGTTTTGTCTAGACTTATCAAAAATATAAATTTGTCTCTATAACTGAGGTGTATGAAGTAGGAGAAGCCTTTTTTCTGTTGCTAAGGAGTGTATAATTATGTTATTGCAACAAACACGCTGACAAAAAAATGAACAGATATACAATAAGTGACGTACAATGGTCTCGATGAGTTGATAGGTCGTAACTGTCCCGTAAATTCTGACGAGCAACGGTACAGGTGCCGGTGACGTTCACCCAGATCCAGACCAGACGGCGCACTTTCTGTGGAGAGGAGAGTAGTAACGTTACATTGCCTATTTACGTTCAGGACAAGTTTACGTCCAGTTATATGGCCAGTAACAATAAGTTGCACGGAAGCGTCATGCATGACGTATTTCATATGTAATTCGACACAGCGTAGTTCATCATGTATTTCTAACTATATATTTATTTCCTTTGGGCATAAAGCTAGAACGTACGCATACATTTGCCCTTGAGCTATTTCTATTTCTGTTGTCTATTTCTTATTATCCAGATGTTTGATTGTCGAGTTAGATATTAATGTTTCATTTCCCATGCTGTACAAGTGGCAGCAAGGATAAAAGTTGTTATATAACTTGAGTCCACCGCTACTTTTTCTTGTCCCTTTGTATGTTGGATGTTTGATGAATAATAAACAAAAAGTTTGGTTCTGACGCCTCCCTTTATTGGCGAAAATTTTCCAGCCAATCGATGTCGCAGTCCGAAAGCTATCCGATTCGGCATCGGTTTGGAGATACGGGTGTAGCTTTACCTTGGCCACTGCAACGATGAGCAGGATACCGGCGATGAGGGTCACGATGTGGACGCCCAGGATTAACAAGGTGGTCCACGCTAATAAAACGAAACAAATATCAACTAGAGTTAAGTATTTGTGCTACATATGCATTAGGTTTGGTATGTTAGGTAGGTAGGTAGTTAGTCGGCATGCTCACGTGCGACGTGTTTACGTGCGACGTGCACCGTCATGGTTATACCGCCCCTTACGGGGTGATATACCCTTTCTTTGACTGATACACGACGGTGATACGCCAGGTCTATCGTCTTGGTGAATGGTGTAAATCACCGTATGGCTGATACGAGATGGAGGTTAACAAAGCCTTCTGTGGTGAATTACCAACTCCAGAAGGATTTGGACCATCGCACACCGGGGCATGCCCCTACTCTTTTTCTAAAGGTGCGGTGGGTTTTTAACGTGCGCGGGGTGTGGCTCTCCCCAAACACGGGACCTCCATATAACGTCCTATCCGAGAGACATCCCTAACCCTAGTTGAGCTAGGTACTAATTTGCATCAGAGTGAAGTCAGCAAAGTCGCGTTAAGTGCCTTTCTCAAGGGCACAACGTCGGGGCGCAAAATCGGACATGTCTCTGGGCTTAAATCCTGGGTCCCATTGTTTGACAGCCACGCGCTCTACCACTTGCGCACACGACGCCATTTGCTATGTTAGTTTAGCGATTAAGGGGTCTTTTTATTAGTATGAATTGGTATTGAATTTTTCTTTTGTCGTCACAATTCCAGATGGCGGCCACCACACATGCCAACGGATCCAACAAAGGTTTTACTACGCAAACCTGTAAAAAGATCCATCCACATCTTATCTAGTTATAAAGTTATTCCTAAGGCCTTTAGAGGCCATAGGGTCAGTAGCTTCTTATCCACTGTGTCTAAAGCACGGTATAAGAAACCGGAGCACAACCATCTCCTTCCATCGCGTATTCCCTCCCAAACCTAAATCAGGTACCCATTTTTGCACCTGGATGAATGAGGAAACTAGTGTAAGATGCAGTAACCAAACCGTTACGCCAACATGCTGCCAAAAGTTTCTCGAACAATGCCGAAAACAAACAGTCACATACGAATAAACAGCACCATAAAAATAACACACGTAGGCGACACTTCAGGCCAAAGGTCACGATTACATTTATGCGCAGAGGGTCCATTTTCATTTCATAAAAATAGCCTTGTATAGCCTTGTTAAAAGTATCTGTAGGAGGCCTCTTTGTTGGAAATGTTGACGTTTTTGAGCTGGAGTTGACAGGTAAGGGTTGTGGCTGTCATTTAATTAGCAAAACAGGGTTTTAGCCATGTTTGAAGTGTCCGGTACACTTTGAAATAGGTGAAGGTTTGAATGTGCTCATTTCTTGTGTAGGGGGGGGGGGCAAAGGTCATCTCGCCATGTTTTGATAAAATTTCACCAGTTTGCACCGGTGGAAAATCTGCGAAACTCATTAGATTGACAATTTAGAGGTCAGACTACGTTGCCAATGTGAGTTTTCAATGATCTAAACTTCAGGTAGGTGACTTTTGACAGCCTTTTCCTTATATCTTTACCATTAAAAGTCAAGGGGCCTAAGAATGATGGACTTCAGCCTTCAGACCCATGAAGAGTGAAATTGGTCAACTGCGGTTCATGGCTGTCCTGGTAGGTGTCTATGTTACATTGAATGAGTCTGCTATTAATGAATCTGCCACTTCATACTTTTAAGTACGAAGTGGCAGATTCATTAATAGCAGACTCATTAAAAGCAGTTAATTTAGCTCGCACAAATTTCGTAAAAGCCACTTACTCAGGCCTACGATTCCGACTACTGAGAGGCTGTAGGACGTGTAGCCGAGAATAATCAGTGCCAGGCCCTGTGAACAATAGAGGTTTGACATGAATGGATTATGGTCAACCTCCCGAAGAGGCCCGCTATCGCTCGGTAACGTTACCTCCCATAGCGGCCCTGCACGAGCCGGTAAAATCGCTTCTGGCGACGTCACCACCAAAATAGCTTACAGCCAATCAGAGGGTTGGCTTAAGCTCATATGTATCATTGCTTCTTTGGGTTTAGAGCAAAAATAACGACTGTTAATGCCAAATAAGGCTAGCTCATGAAGTATTCATGCGTAATTGTTAATAACGTCGCCAGAAGCGATTTTACCGGCTGGAAAGGGCAGGGCCACTATGGGAGGCAACGTTACCGAGCAATAGCAGGCCTGCTCGGCAGGGTGATAATGGAATGATTGACAGAAAAAAATAACTATCTAGTCGTTCGTGTCTCTTGACGTGTAGGAATGCTTTGTCTTTTGTTTTGACCTGTCTCAAACCAGGAAATGATATACAAATCCCATTATCATAATTATTCACTTCATTTGTTACATTTGTATTGCTTGTTTGATAAATTTCACTTGTTTTTTTCAAGTACTGTATTTAAAAAAAAGCAAGGTAAAACATTTGATCATTATTGTACTTAATTTAATTTACAACTTTGTTTTACTTTTTGTTACTCATACTATGTCTGCGTATGCCTGCAAGGCACATAAAAAAACACCCTAATGGCGCCATATGTTGTCCCTGGATAGATAGATAACAAAATGAAATGAAAGGACACACGTCTTTTTTCGGCCATTCTGCTTTGAGACAACCATCGTTGCTTTATCTGTGACTTACAATCCAGAGCATTGCGACCACGTATGAGCCAGTCTTGAGGTCACAGCAAGTTGTACAACAGCAGCTTCGCTGTAGGATGGCCATCCTCAACAGCGTCTTCTGGCGACGGTGAAGCAAACTGCAGAGGCAAAGGGAAGCTATGTACGGTAGTCTGAGATGCATTTAAAACGAGGCATGTCAGTTAGTTACACATTGACGGAAATCAGTCTTAAAGCAAACCATAAGATATTGAGAGCATGTTAGACACAACAGTTGGTAATTGAGACTCCTTCAATTTTAATTAGCATAGAGGAAGAGGGCCTAGTGTAATCTATTTGCGTTTTCCTGTTCCGTCACCTGTTCTTTTGAATTGTTAACCGTTTTGTGTATTTTCTTGCTGCGCAAACAAATTGAAATAGCAAGATTGTCAACATAAAAAGATGTTGCCATGGCGACGGTGGTCTCTGTTAACGTTTTAAGCCCACATGCAAATAAGGACCTCGCATAAATCATATCAGTCGATCACCTTCTCTACCAAAATAACACAAGTTGTCCAATGTATGAAAATATTGTTTTCACAACAAAAGATATCGTACCATTTCCTCATAAATTATGTAAATGAGGCCCTCTATGCAAGATTTGTGTCTAATAGTTGCCACATTTACTTATCTTCCAAATGATGCAAAAATGAAATCCCCATCATTTACCACTATGGATTTATAGTATTTTGTCATCAATTATGCAAATTAAGTATCAATTTGTATAATTGATATCCATCTATATTTATCTCTTTCTCAGTTAGATATGTCATGTGTTTGAGAGTCCTATAATAGAATTCAGCTGATTTATTAACTGTCCTCATTAACTATGCAAATCAGATATTGATTTGCATAATTGGCATATGATTATGTAAATCATCACTTAAGCTATCTACACACTAAAAATTATGATGATCCGTCATCCCCATCTTGCGTTATTCTCTTTCAAAGTTTGAGTCTACATCACTCCTGCAGTTCCAAAAACAGCCGCTAGGGGGTCCAAATCTGCAGGACATATTTTCCTAACAAAGAGCTATTTACCACTTAAAAATCATGACTATAGCATGTTAAGAATACGAGATTTGAAAAGTGACAGTTCCCCTGCAGTACCATAGAAAGTCGCTAGGGGGCCCAAAATCTAATCATTACAAGGTCTCCCACAGACCTATCCACCTACAAATATGAAGACAATACATCCAGGTATTCTTGAGTTATCGTCCCATGGACTTTCACATTCCTGTACAATTCCTAGAATTCTTGCAATCTGCACACAATATAGTAAAAAAAATTGGCACGCCCCTGAGGCGTCGCCAAAAAGAAAGAAAACAACAACACAGTCAGAGGTAGTAGATTCTCGTACAGCTCCCTCTGGCGGAACATAAAAAAACTGGATTGTCATCACACCTCTTCGTCAATCAGTTTACAGCACACACAGACAGAAGTATATTAAGAGAATTCAAACTCTACTGCTGGATAAGATTTATTTCCGGACGTTTCAAGTGACATCCATCACTCTTCTTCAGCGTCACTAAAATGAACAAGCAGAACTAACCAGTACTTCAATACAGTAACTAGAAAAACCGGTTTTACATGGCAAATCACACAGTCATGCATAAAAGGTATTGACATGTAAAACAAGATGGGAAGGTTCCTATGGTAAGACAACACCATACATTTTTTACATTTCATTTACCGGTACTGTACCGTAAAAATTGATTAGGTACAGGTCCAAAATACCGGATCATGTAGTATAGGTACTGTACCGATATGAATTTACACCAAGTATGTGCTTATTTGTGACTAATATCCTGACCTCATGGCCTCATGCAACACCAAACGTGACCAAAGTGACACCTTGGAACAGCGTAAAAGATATGCAGCAGATAATTCAGGCAGCCTGGGAGTTTTGATAGCAAGGACAAGGGATTATGACGGTAGGAAACCTAGTTCTTGGGATAAAGATACTGACAAGTTGTTAACAGTTTATTTGTGTTTCTGTCATTATTGAAGTTCAGAAAAACACATTCAATTTCAAATTGTTCAGGTAGAGATACAGGTCCGGATCTGTGCCTAAACCACTGTACTGGTACCAGTACCTGATGTTACGTTTATGTACGCAGCACTAAATACAACCCAATGTCCCCACGGCCTCAAAAGGGCTATTGAACTATCTTACTTTTTGTTGCAGCTAGGAGACGATCCCCGAAAAAAAGGACTTGGAAATGTGACTTCGTTCAAGCCATGTCACAATTCTGGCAGCCCTCGGCTTCTGTATCTATATCATATGACGTGTTATCATAGTTTTCCTTAGTAAAGCCAAGAAATCCCTTGCTGTAGTACGTAGGTCGTTTGTTTGTTTGTATTGCATACCCGGTAAACCGCCTCAAGGCGCAACACACCAGGTTTCTACTGAAGAGGGGTCCCCCGAAAGTGCGAAATGGAACGAAAGGGAACGAAAGGGGACGAAATGGAACGAAATGGAACGAAATGGAACGAAATGGAACGAAATGGAACGAAATGGAACGAAATGGGACGAAATGGAACGAAATGGAACGAAATGGAACGAAATGGAACGAACTAAATCGTATGTAACATTATGAAATGAAATACCAGTAGAACGCGAAATATAAGGAACGTTGTTACGTTCACAGTAGATCGGAACAGGAAGTAAATACATAGTATAACGTGTTTTATTTCTTGAATCTATTTGATGATATTGAATACAACGTTTTTGGCTAGATTCTTCCCTGAAAATGGGGGCGCCGCGTGCAAAGAGCTCGGTCGCTCTTCCTTGATTTTACCAACTATCTGCAAATGAACTGCTGAAAATAGAAGGGAAAACAAGCTAACGGAAGTGAGTATCTAAGTAAGGACTAGATTATACAGAAATTGGTAGTAACATTGCATTTCATAATTCACCAAGAGGGCATGGGACAAGCGTAATTCCATTATCTATACAGCGTGTTTGCGTGTTGTGAGAACCGTGAAATAAATTTCCTGCTCGTTCACACCCTCCCATTGTTTTGTCGTAAACAAGGAAGCAGAAATGTCTCCAGAGGTAGTTCCCAGTCCACGTCCGTGATTGAATGGAGTGTGAAATGTCACATTGGTGAGGCAGCACTGAGCTGCATTTGCATATATTAACGGAGGGGTCGATTCTCCCACAGTCGACCAGCCGAACAATTGGTTGTATGAAAATCATTGTTGCGCATATGTGCATATGCTACGTACTAGTTATGGACTAAAACCGTATGTAAATAAAACTGGGAAGTCGGAGTTTGATTCAACCTGTCGGTAGCAGGCCCACGTGCACAGTTCCGGTGCGCTGGCAACAGTGGCGGTTCATTTTCATGCGGGGCTCCATTTGCAACACGTAAACACGCTATTACTCTTGCCTCATGCCCTCTTGGCGAATTATGTTACCACCAACTTTTGTATAATCTAGTCCTTACTTCGATACTCAGTTCCGTTTGCTGGTTTTCCCTGATATTTTCAGCAGTTCATTTGTAGATCGTTGGTAAAATCAAGGAAGAGCGACCGAGCTCCTTGCACGCGGTGCCCCCATTTTCAGGGAAGAATCTAGCCACACAAACGCGGCAAAAACGTTGTATTTACTATTATCAAACAGATTCAAGAAACAAAACAAGTTATATTATGTATTTTTGTTTCCTGTTCCCGTCTACTGTAAATGTTACAACGTTCCTTATATTTCGCGTTCTACTGGTATTTCATTTCACAATGTTACATATGTTTTAGTTCGTTCCATTTCGTTCCATGTCGTTCCATTTCGTTCCATCTCGTTCCATTTCGTTCCATTTCGTTCCATTTCGTTCCATTTCGTTCCATTTCGTTCCATTTCGCACTTTCGGGGGACCGCTGAAGAGTACAAGCTGCTTATCATGACATATTTATATGATCCACACTTACCGGGAAGGACCCCTACTCTTTTAACACCCTGCCACTGCGCCACCGCGACGCCACAAATGTGGCGTCGTTCCACCGTTTGACAAGAAATATTGTCAGTATCAGGCTAAAGGAAGCTTATTTCGTGGATATCTCTACATGGATCACAAGCCCCAAAATTGTACTATGGCGTAGTGTTGGCTAAACAATTAAGGTTGCTTGGCCTAGAACCCTAAGGTGAATGAATGGTTTATTGACGTCCCATGACACAACATACAATAGCAGCCTATTGGCTGAAGTGAAGTATGTCTTACAATTGTTCTAAAAGCAAACAGATATACATACAATAAAACATCACATACCTTAACAATACTCGATTTGAAATATATACTTACTAAGTGCTTATCTACGGCGCTCACACTTTGTAATTGAGAAGGTCAACCAGGTACGGTAGTGTAGTCTCTCTATATCTAGCGGTCCTACATTTGAATTGCGTTAACTGGTATTTAGACTTAAGGTTCTTGCCATGAAGACTCACACGGTTTGGAGGCAACCAATTAGTGAACGTCGTGGAGCTTAAAAAGGAAGTAGCAAACTTTGCGCATAGCTCGTGTCGTCTATTGCATAGAGATGGCAATGACAGTTGATTCAGTGACATGCTGTAGCTAACAAAGTTGAGGCCGAGAATTATACGACAAGCTCTTCTTTGTACATTCTCAATCACTCGAGATTGGGCATTAGTAGAACATGGGTGCCACACAGGGAAGGCATATTCCAGAGTTGGCCGTAAAAAGCCAACAAAGACTAGTGTCAAGTCTGTAGTGTCAAGGCCATGTCTCTTAGGTACCCGCAACAGGTAGTCTGCGACTCCGGCCCCTTGTTGGCCATCGTGTTGACGTGGGCGTCTCATTTCAGGTTCGCTTGGAAGATCACCCTCAGGATCTTAGCGAACTATACGGCTTGAAGTGTTGATGTTTTAAAAGCCAGTACAGGTGGGGGAGGGGGTTTCCGCATGAATCATATCAGGTCCTGGGTTCGACTCCTCTGTCGTGCCCCCGATGTTTAAAAAAAAACACTATCTTTCCTGCGCTGTGATTGGCTGATCCATATACCCAATCTATATAAGGCGAAAACTGACTGTTTACTCCACTGAAGCGACAGACTCGTCCGCACAGCCTGGTACGGCGTTAGGAGCTCCGTCGGACCGCCCAGGAAGAACGTGCAAGACAGACCGTTTCTTGCCGAAGTTTGTGTCCACGCGAAGTTTTTCAGGGAGTAGGGAAGGTTGGATTTTGTTATAATTTTGGAAAATGGATAACTTTGGTGGTGTTTTGAGTTGGAATTCTGTGAGATAATGAAATTGGGTGCGTTGGTATGTGAGTTGTCTGTCGTTGCACGTGCATTGCCTTCGTCATACTGAGGTCCGCTCTTCTCGTAGGCGAGGCGTGTACGCGCAATATGTGTGATTATGAGTGGTAACACGCCTCAGTAGAGATGGATATCTAATTGTGATATTATTGTAGATGTCACAGGTACCGGCTATACCGGGAGCAGGGCAACCCCCCGCCGGGAACCAGGTTGGGAGAGCCCAGGTGGTACAAAACCCGCCCGGACATGACCAGGCTGGAGGGGGAAGATAACAACAGAATACCGACGGCGAAATAGCGGCACCGCAACCAGAAGCAGCGCTCGTCGCGGCCGTGCAGCAAGCTGGAGGGCAGCCCCAAGTGCAAGCGCCGCCACAGGACGGTGGTCAGCCGGGAGTACCACGTGGCGGAGCCGGTGACCAGCAAGCGGGCTACCGCCAGCTCGTCAAGGCAATATAACACCACACCAGCAGACTCATCCCCAGAGAACTGGTCCGGCGTCCGGGGCTCCCAGGGTCGGACAGCACGTGCAAGACAGATCGTTTTGTGCCCAACTCTGTGTCGGCGTGAAGTCTCAGGAAGGACATTACGGTCTCAGGGAGTATAGAAAGTTGAATTATGCTGTGATTCTGAAATTTGACGGTGTTTTCTGGTCACATTTTCTGGTTATAATGGAATTGGAAGCGTTGGTATGTATGGATTGTGTGTGAGAGTTGTCTGTCGTTTGCGCGTGCATTGCTTTTTGTCATGCTGAGGTCTGCTCTTCTCGCAGGCGAGCTGGCAGGCTCGGGCAGTATGTGTGGTTATGAGTGATAGTAGGCCTCAGTAGCGCTGGATATCTAATTTTGGTATTGTTGTCTTAGATGTCAGAGGGACTATACCAGGAGGTCGACCGGGAGGTGACAAAGCTGGAGGAAGCAAACAACAGACCCAAGACAGCGGCTGGCAACTGAATCCGAGCATCGCAATCATCACAGGGCACACATGCAGGGACCATGTGCGGCCGGGCGCAGCAAGCCGGAGGACACTCAGCCCCAAGCGTCGGTCAGCCGGGGGCACTCGCACCACGCGGCGGAGGTGACCGCAGCAAATAGGGACAGGGCTGCCGCCCGCTCGGGATCATAGTTGTCGAGGCGGTAATTCAAATTAGCATTGGTTACTTGTCAACACAATACTACATTGTATAATGGTATTTCTGGCGTTACATTTTGTACTACGTGTGTGTGTAATTTTGAATCTGCATTGTTGATAAGCCAGTCAAGACCAGAGGTAGTGGACCCGGTCGTAAATCGAGGATTTGGTATCATAAATGGACGTTTGTTTCCTGCAAGAGGTGCAGGTTTGATATAGTAAACATATAGCATATTGGCACACGGGAATGGCCCGTGCTTGTGGACATGGCGTGTAATGTTTGTATCAGACAAAACGGCAGGAGTACGCCGATGAAAGTGGGAATGACCCAGAGATATGCAAATAACAAAGAACGCCGATTTGAACATGTGCGACACACCTGTGGTGTAGTAATCTAGTATAATGGTAATTAATTTACCAGGACGGTATGAAACGTCGGTAGCGTGGTGATGAAAAAGAGGGTGAATGGCACGCCTCTAAAACTTCGTTTCATTTAATATTACAGGCCATATGTGGCAGAATTGCATCACTTCGAATTCAGTGAAGTGTTGGTAGCGTATGCAACCCAAGGAAAGCTAGCGCCATGATGGAGGAGTCGGTAGATACAGCAAAGGGCGAGGGTCATAGCAGAACGTTTCCACAGCCGGCGTTTCAGAATTCCACAGCCGGCGTTTTCCACAAACGTGTTCCCGCCGCCTGAGGGAACAACTTTTAAAATGCCCGCCCTTTGGATAGATGCTTCAGATGCTATGGTTTTGGTCATTTTGTAAGTAACTGTAAAGCCGATTTGAACAAAAGTGAATACTCTGTAAAGGTGAAGATAACGGACGAGTAACTGTCGTAAGATTCAATAATAAATAAGAAATGGAACGGAACGGAATAACGAATGTGAGAATCTGGTATATGTATGTGGTGCATATATATGTAATTGAATGAATAGACGGTGGCAATGTTGAAATAAGAAATGCATATGGTTGATTTATCTGAAACAAAATCATTTATACTTGCACAAGAAAGGTTACCCAAGCCACAAGGATGGTTACTCGTGTGATGATGTGAATCAGACATTGTGTTGTACCATGTGAAATTGTGTGAACAATAAAGTGTTGCAGTGGAGTCAGTGTTTGACTCTCAGGATAGATGAAATTGGGCCGGATAATGATTATATATATATATATATATATATATATATATATATATATATATATATATATATATATATATATATATCAGACCGGGAGATTGGGGAGATGAAATAAAGAATGTTGTCACATGCGTCTTAAGTGTCTAGATGTACTCTGGTAGTTGGTTGAATATAACGACCGGGACATATGTTGAGTAGGAAGATAAAGAAATGAAGTTAGGGAAAAGGGAGAAGGAACAGTTAACTTAATAGGTAATAGAAAGATGAGATTGGGAAAGATGAGATTGGGAAGAAAGAGAAAATAGGAAAAGGGGAAAAAACAAATGGAAAATAGGTTGTGAAGGAAAAGGAGGAGCGCGACGTAAGGCACTACCCTATAGCTTCATATGGATGAGTCAATCGCTGCGCGGAAAGAATAGGTAACTATCTTTCCTGCGCTGTGATTGGCTGATCCATATACCCAATCTATATAAGGCGAAAACTGACTGTTTACTCCACTGAAGCGACAGACTCATCCGCATAGCCTGGTGACCCGGCGATAGGTACGATAGGAAAAAGATGGTGGGGAGGGGTGACGGGAGTAATGATACGGAGCAAGACGAGGGTCGGTGAATACACCAAGACCTTCCCGCCCACCCGCCCCCTTTTTTGTCACAAATAGGCATGAATCACATCGCCGCGCGACTCCAGGCACTACCCCATAGCTTCATATGGATGAGTCAATCGCTGCGCGGAAAGAATAGGTAACTTTTTTACCCACCTGCTATGTCGTTGCGGTGCCGACTTGACTCACTGCTAGTGATTTCTCTTTCAGACGTTCACTGGTCGAGCCGCACGTACACCAACGTTCCCCATGACCCCTCCCAACACGGAAATACAAGGTCGCAGAACACAGTATTAATGGGCGATCCCCGTGGACAATAGTAGTTCAGGTACGAAGTAGTGCGTCACATTGCTTGAAAAGGCCATAGTTGTTCTTCTGTGCACGTTAGCGAGGCTGAAACTGTGGTGAATGGCAGAGGAATACGTCAGTTTTGAGACTGTACGAGTTTGATTACGATGTTTGTTCGGTCGGGTTGGATTCGCGCCTGAATATTGTTAGCGCCCGACTGATGTGAGTCGGTTGCAGTACAGTGACCTCCGCTGGGGGTCATATCAAAGTTGCTTTTAAAGGAGAACGAGCCGGCAAATCTAACCTCATTTTGCACATATTTTGCAGATTGAACCTTGAAGTCAAACATATTAGAATCTGGCACCCTAATTGTGCACCTTTCTACAAATTTTCAAGCGTCGAAGCTTCTTACTTTGGGATCCTTAACTATGTAAATCCCTTTAGGGGCAATACTGTTTTCTAAAACCACAACAAAAGGGGTGGTCAGCATCAGGTACTGTAAATGTATTAAAGTTCGCGTGGTTTTCATTTCGCGGTAGGGAGAGAATGGAGTGTTCGCGATGGTTTTGAGATCGTGTTTAAAACTACTAGTATAGTAGCGCTACAGTCATAGGTGGGCAAAAAGTTTCGCGGTCGTTTTTAACTTCACGCTGAAAGTTCGCAGCGCAAACCGCCAACATAAAACCACCGCGAAGATTTCAGCATCTACGGCATTGTACCCGCTTCTTCCTTTCATTGTAATTACCAGAAGACTGTTTTCCAATGCTATTTTATAAGCTCTCAGAATGCCCCATGTTTCGAAGATGAAACAGTCCAATAAGTATTCATGATCCGGGAGTGGAACGAAGACAACCCGCAGCCAGTGGCGCTAACAATGCACCCGGGCCACACCGAAGGTCCCAATGCCAACCCCGGTGCCCAAATCCACACCTTTAACGTACTGATGTCGGGAATAGTATAACTGAGTGACACCGATTGGTACCCTTCTATGTTCTTGTTCAGGTGCCTAGTAAACTACTCTTTGACGGAGACTTGTCTGAAGATATTTCCTTATGCCGTCACAAGAACCTTCATTGTTTATGTTTAGGCAGTGTTGCTTGCGTTACCTTACACATGTACGATGCCATGCAGGATATGAAACATTTTTCTCATTGTTAACCTACCAGGGCTGCCAAGAGTATGTTTACCAGTCAACACCAACCAAAATTAGAAGATTCCACGGCGTGTGGGACGCGGGGGGGGGGGGGGGGGGGAATGCATTTCGATGGCCTGTAATGACAATGACAATTTATAACAAGTTCATGAATGAAACATTTCTAAAGTGAAATCCTTCTCATCAAATTCTCCCTGCCGACAGCGCAAAGTGTTGCCAGGGTGCATGTTCACCTAAAATCAAACCCACTTTCTTACCTTGCTAACATTGAATTCCAAAGCGTCAATAATCATCATCATCATCGGTCTTCCTCTTACGAGGTGAAGCAAGTAAAGTTCGTTCTCCAGAATCTATACGTTATCCAGCGTCAATAATAGTGCTACATATTCTTTACTCTTTTGATTTTCTCACTCTCATTTTGCGTATTGATGCAATATCTTTACAAATCTTGTGTTGAGTCACTGTTTGCTTATCTTGCTTTATTTACTGGTTTTCCAAATCTTAGTTTTAAGTTTACCCGAATGACCTTATTGAATCTCTTTTCTCTCAAAGTCTGTGTCTTTGTTCGCTAAATTCACTCACTCATTCTCTGACTCAGGTTAAGTGCGGGCGAAACGTAACACAGAAGTCAGAAGTACTTATCAGTCGTACTTTTCGACTTGGGAATGCATATTGATGAGTAGCCCGGGGCCGCTCGCACTAATAAGCTCTGCATCATGCTTGCACCAAATCCTTCTGCGTGTTCTCTCGTCAACAAGGAACAAAATAACTGACATCGCATCACGTGGAGCGCTTTTTTTATACAACGCCTCATCAGACTAAAGATATTTCTGGTTTCCATGTCTTTTTTCTTTCCAACACCCCCTCCCCATTCTTCTACCTTTCTGTCCTGATTTCCGTAACGACGTTAGATTTCACTCAGGCTAGTTAAGTAATAAAGTAAGAAAAAAAAAAGGAATTGCGATGCCGTATGGCTTTTGATGAGGTCCTGTCAGAACTATGAGGGTTGAATATTGTATCGATGGAAACCTCTATCAGAGGGAAGGTGCCATTTCCATCATGCATAACACATGGGTCTGCATGGGAGGGGACTATCTAATAACTGGAATATGAATTTTTTAAGTCGTCAAGTTGAAATGAAATGTTACAAAAATTGTTAATTTTTTATTCATAAAATGTAGTCTTTTCGAAAATCTCAACCGCTTCTGGGATTGAGTCACTACCCCTTTGCCCCTGATCGGTCATATGGGGGTTATTGCCTACGAGTAAGAAGTACCTGTGTCAAAGTGCTTGTTATGCGTTCTGCATGAAGTTTTCCTAGTTATTTTGTTCCTCGTCCCACTGTTTACATTAGCAAGTCCGTGTCTTTCACGGTGATACATCAGAGCAGGTGTTGTTTACTGTATGTCCGTGTTTCAGGCCAGACTGTCAATCTTATGTCTCATGCATTGGGGTATAAAACACATTTAGCTAATAATGGTCAGGTTGACAATTAGCGAAGTGTATTTTTGTACCGACTCAAACACATGTTCGTACACGTTTTTACCTCGATTTTTACCTACTTGGTGTAAATTTATATCGTAACATGTATTTCTACTACCTCATAATATACAATGCAAATGAAGTTAATAAATGACACAAGCATACAATTTCCATGTGCTATATTTGAAATAGAATATACACAAGGCTGATCTTACCTCATAATATATCATGATGAACCAATGTACAACATCCTGTACAATAGAGACAGTTTAACAAATTCCTAATCTTTCTTTTCTTTTTCTTTCTCTTCTTTTTTCACCACATTTCAAAGAAGACATACTCTGGAACACGGTAAATTAAGTAGAAGTGCTGAGCTGTCATAGCCTTCACCACTTAATATAGATATAAATGCATGTTACACAGTCTTCAAACTGTCATCTGGAGACATTAACCTATATTGTTCATGACAAGATGATAAGGTTTCCTTTCTTCAAGTCTTGCAACAGATTGAATTCCTCGTCAGGTTCATTCTCATCATCGTATTTGATCTCATACACTGTCTTTATTGCCACTTCACTCCTCGAAAAAAGTCTTGTCACCATTCCTGAAGGGGACACACCACTTATACTCGTCTTGGCCAGTACTAGAGTTTGTAGTTTCGCACTTGTTCATTTGTAAACTCACACGGTGCTAGTCTCTTTAAGTTGCGCGGATCCTCGGCAAGCCACCCCATACAGATAGCGTTTACAGTAACTATGGGATAACGGTGTGCACCGTTAGTCAGTAGTAACTAGGCTGAGATGTCCTCCTTTGCTCCGATGAGTACAGCGTTAGGCGGCATTGTCGGGCCAAGATTAACGGCCGAGGCGTTTGGTGTGGTGGGCTAGTAGGCGCGCGATGCGTATCGGGAATGACCCCAGCTCAGAGAAGTGACCTCAAGATGGCCGCTCTCGGATCGCAGCTCAGTCCTCGGCGCTTTGAGGCCTTGAGCTAGCGTACAACTGGAACAGACGCCTGGATCTACATTTCCAAACACTTTCATTTCACTTAACCCAACTGCAGGTAAGTTAGGTCTTACTCCAGGTTCCACTTAACCCGTTGATGACAATTACGCATGGAACTATCCTTCCAAACCAAGGAGGATATATATCCGGATATATACTTGTCCAAACATATCATAATCTATTCATTATTAAACGGTTAGAAAACAAAACAAAACATGTCACCAAGAGTTATATAATGTTAAACAAGGACCACAACAACAACAAAAAACAAAACATGTAAATTATGACATCGTCCAGTTTTCTAATTCAATCGTAGAGGGAAATAAAAACAAGGAGCCCTGGGTGACCAAGATTGTCCTGGAATTGGGAAGCAGTGAACTATTTCATGTTACACTTACAGATAGCCAAGTCCTTTTAGCTATAGTATCCTGGCATTCATTTATTTATCTATAGGTTCAGCATGCATGTACGTACATGCCAGGGTTACCCAACTAGCCGGAGGCTATTACTATGGGTGAACCAATGTTTGGTCATATGACTGTTGGTTATTACATCCTGGCATTCATCCCTGTCTTAGCAAGCAAAGAGGCTGATTCAGATTTAATCTTGATTTTATGATTAGCCTCCTTCGTAGACTTCCTGGAATGTCAGCATATAACGTTACATAATTGATATATTTTGGGTGATGTAACATGATTTCTTTATGCCGGCTTAGAGTGTGACACTGCCGAGGGACTTATATGTTGCCTTAAAGTTGGCATTAGTATGGACAATGGCTATATGATAATAACGTTAATGACACGGTTTCCTTCGGTCTACACGGTGTGATAATGCATGGTCGTTCCTATAACCACCGAATAAAGTGCCGAGGTCGCTTCGCGACCTCGGTACTTTATTCAGTGGTTATAGGAACGACCATGCCTCATCACACCGTATAGACCTCAGGGCGGGTCATTAAACCTATATTATCATATAGCTAAATTTCGTTGACTAATCAGAAGGCTCCATCTGCAGGTCTGTAATCTTCATTTCTGTGGGTTTGTAAACTTCGTACGGACCCGCGGGTCTTTAAACTTTGTACAGACCTGCGGGTCTTTAAACTTCGTAAGAACACATGTTCCATTTGGCCGGGTTACCAGACGTCACGTTGCAGGAACACACCAGCAAAACATCCATTATTGCATGGGGAGGGGGTGAAATATGCTGTATTTGTTCGGTAGCAAACGTCAGCCTTTCTAGCTACAGGTTTGGGTAGCAATATCTTTGCTGGTTTCATCGGCATGTGTGGTGGCCGCCATCTTGATTTTGTGACGTGGCAGGGTAGCCATACCATTTCATTGGAAGGGGTGTTATTTTGGGCTGCTAGCGTTCTTAACAAATTGTCACACAACTATCACACAGTCAACTCAAATAAAAGAAAAAAATACCAATTCGTATTTATAACTAGAAAAGCAACATTTGCACGAGCAAATACATCATGTATCGCCGATTTCCCTCCCCATGCAAAAAGCGACTGTTCTAATGCAAAAATGGAGCATTCCAAAATAATATTTAACTATCATAAAGTAAGAACATGTAATTGTAAATATCAACTTCATCCAGGCTAACGTTCGTTGTATGTCTGCAATGTTGGTATTTGAATAAAGAATTGAATTGAAGACCAGTCAGATCTCTCCAGTCTGAAACCCTACGCATGGATGGACTCTTCCAGGCACCCATATACATACTGGACCATTCAAAAAACACCTCCAACAAAAAACCTGGACCTTCTTATTAATCAACCAAGCCCAAAATTGAATTTGTCAAAATTTCCCCCTCATACAAGAATGAAATCTTCCAGCGGTGTATGGACCAACACATACCATGCAAATTTCAGAACTAGAATCCTGCTGAAGATCGAGATTTCTTCTGCGGAGTGCAGACGATTTTGCATTACGCAGCCAACAGTTCTTCGGAACCAACTGAGGTTTGGCAAAAATTTCACGAATTTCTGCTAAACGTACTGCAGATTTGTGATGCATGTTTCGTGATCATGACCGGTACTGTAACTCAGACATACCACCATTAAGAAAATGTTGCTAAAGAAAGGATTCACAACCATTTTTTCCCTTTTTTTTCATATATATAGGACTGAATTAGACAATTGTATTGTACAAGGATGGCCCACCATCCTGGATTATTGTTCATTGAAAGACCCCCCCCCCTCCAGACTCCAATGGTTCAAACCACTATGATTCAGAACTTATAATGAGAGCCATACCATCTTGTCTTTACCCACCCTGCCCTACCGTGCAGAGACTATTTCATTGTTCGGAAATAACAAAAGAAACTTCGAAACGATCAACTGCCAACATACACCTGGCTACTTGTTTTTCCCTCTTCATATATTCATTGTAAGGGATTGCATTTGTCATTTTGCATGGTGTCATGTAAAGCCAGCAGCTCTGTGTATGAGGGAGCTTCAGGCTAGGCATAAGCTTCAAGCGCCAAACGTCTGCATGTAAAAGAAATGACCCAACACACTTATCGAGAAGAGTGGGGGTGACCCGGTGTGATTGTCCAAAAACAATAGCTGTAGCGAAGCCACATTACAATGACACTAGCTGCTTGAAAAAGCATCATGCTTCACCCAATATGCATTATTACTAGTGAGGAGATTTTATAAACACGCTGTGTTCTGTTATAGGACTATTCAAACACGTGACAGCATTTCGGAAAAAGTGGCTACCCCAGGGCTTAGCTAGTGGGGTGGGCGCCTACCCTTTCTAGGCTTTAAGGCTATGCATGGGGGTTTGGCGTCTTATAGAATTTACCTTGAGGAGAAACTGGGTCAAGCCTCGGGTACTGGCTGGAGCAAGGAGGTTAAATATCCTTGGCTGGAGGGAAGGCAACTGCTGGGGGGGGGGAGAATGGGGTTAGGAGATTACTAGTTTAGTGCTTGATCTAGAGCTGTGTACCGGTACACTGCATGGATACAGTAACGGGTACAATCAATTAGGTACAGGTCCAAAATACCTAAACCCTGCTGTACCAATACTGAACATACTAATCAGGTCAAGCCTGACTCAGGGGATGGCCACTTTGACAGATAAAATTACTATGAAATTACTGTGGTAGTATGCTAAACTTAAGCCACATCTACATACTGAGTACTATACTCCAGCACATAAAACACATTTGCAAGGCTGGTATTTATTGGATTATTCCCATTCATACACTGCTTCCTTTAGTTTAAAAGTCAGTAGTATTGTCAGAAAGCTAAACAGGATCCATTCCCACAGTATAGTCCATGATGCAATTGGCCTTGTAACCCACAAAGCACTGTGCACTGTTTCATCCTTGGACAAGAATCCCATCACTATCTATGGTGAAAGATATTCAGACTTGTGATCAGATTTTGTGCTCCAAATTTCACCTAAATTACATGTAACACTTGTGATATTTCATATCATACAATTTTTCAAGAGGATTGATTTGAATGGTCCGAATACTAGTATAGCTTTGTGGGGAAGGGGGCTTACCTCAGGATTAATCCGGATTCTGACCATTCATCCCTATACCAGGAATCCTGAATCTCTGACTCAGTGCCTGGGTAAACCCTGGTTCACAACTCCTGGTATGAACCGAATCTATGACCTGTTACTCATACAGTATGTACTTGCCCTTCAGTGTAAATCAACTTTTACCTTTACAAGCATGCAGGGGCATCTGGTTGTGTTATAGCCAGTAGGCCAGCTTCTCCTGTATTCAACATCATACATACAGTGGAACTCTAACAGACAATATCTTATTCCATTTTATAGTAAAATTGTGGGAAAGAGCAAATTTTCACAAAGCAAAAATGAATCCAAATACACTCACTTTTCCTTTTCAATAACATAGTGATACATACACGTTAGTATGCAACTGGTATTTTGAGCCCTTTCACCACAGTGGTACAAAACAAATCAATTTCTGTATTTGTGTGTGTTTGAATATTATTTGTGTGTGTGTGTGTGTTTGAATATATATATATGTGTGTGTGTGTGTGTGTGTGTGTGTGCGTTTGAATATATATATGTGTGTGTGTTTGAATATATATATATACATGTATATGTGTGTTTGTGAATATGTGTGTGTGCGTGTGTGTGTGTGTGTGCGTGAATATGTGTAATTGTGGGTGTTTGAGTGTGTGTATGTGAAAATGAGCATTAGGTCTTTATAGTTGTGATAAGATTATAAGACATTAAACCTTCACCTTTTTTTGTTCTCGTTGCTATAGGTGCCGAGGTAGCTGACGATATTCAACCCAGGCAGCCCATCAATGTCCTATATCATGTATATGTACACATGAGATGACAACAATGGATTACCTGATTCGACTGCATGGAGGAGTCATATATCAACACCAACCAAGTCCTATCTTTTATCATGCATTAAGGCTTCAACAATAAAATGAGTCAGTCTAACAGCTTGTAAAGTTTACCCATGTAGAAATCCTTCTTGCAATTTCAATTCCCTGTGCACTGTACATGTGTATGCAGTTATTACAATGGCATTGACTCTGATTCAGATGCTTTGAAAATCATAGACCTTTACTAGATTGAAGATATCTAGATGTATCATTAATGCACAGTTGTGGACACCCAGTTTGCATGTCTCGTATATGTACAATGTATTTGTTAATATGTATTACTACAGTAACCTGTCAGTAAGTGCAATTGTTTAAGTATTTGACAGCTTTCTTTGTACCCATGCATGTATTTCTATATGCAACAACACAGTACATAACCAATTTCAATTGCGTTGAATCGTCATTTAAGCTACAAGTAATCCTTTAGACTGTTATCATAACAGAAGTCAATGAGGGTGAGGGTGACCCAGAAAAAGCACATGGAAAAAACATGTTAGTGGCACCACAGTCATGACTGATTCAACAAGGAAGCCAAAAGTCTCTGTTATATATATATATATGTGTGTATGTATGTATGTTCTATAGATACAGCTGTCATCATGGTGGAGCCTATTAAGAACATCATTGGTCTGACTGTAGTGAAGAGAATATAGAAAAAGATGGAATCAACACATAGAATGGATAGAAATAGTATAACCATGTATGTCTGTTGGTTTCAACTTTGATTTGATCCCTTTTCGTGCCAAGTCTTTGAGTGACACATGTTAAGAAATGAGTTGCCAATACTGTAAGTTTGCTTCTCCCATAAGAGTATTCTTGTTTCTTTCACTGAAACTTTATGTTCATTGTTTTCACGGTTATCTCTGTACCGTGAACTTATCATTGAAAAAAAAACTGTTGTAATTATTCATGATTCCTTTACACATCCATTCTGTAGATCACTTGATGCCACCGTGAAGTTAAAGTTCAATGAAAATGTTAATTTTCCTTACACTGTGAAATTGTGCTACTGTGAAGACGTGAATTACAGGAGTATTAGTAACACTTGTATTTTAGAACAGCTATTAAAACTGAACTAGCACTCTACTGTTTCCAGTGGCTTTTACATAGTTATATTTTATTTCAACAACGTTGCATAGCTTCTTGAGTTATGCTGCTAAACCACATACATACATACATACAAACATACATACAAATTCTAGAATAAATGGCTTCTCGGCGAAGGTAACAATCCATTTTTTGGTATTCAGAAAAGCTATCTGACACCTGTCGAGTATCATGTGATAGGCACGGTGTTTTAAAAACCTGCGGAGTCATGGTCAAGTGCGTTTTCCGTCATAAAACAGGAAGAATTGTATACTTTTCGATCACAATTTCATATAAGTAGGGTAATATGCTCATCTACAATGTAGAGTAAGTTCAGTGTAATTACTGCTGTCTTTCTGAGTGTTTGCACCCAATGTTTCAGCTTGTGTTTAAAAGTTGTGCCGGAAGGTATGATTTATTATTGGAAAGTCAACTGTTAGTAACCCCATAACCAATTGTACTCATCGCTTGGGGATTCATACAATGACTTCCATGAATATGTCAGATAGATCCCTTGCATTCCAGGCGCTAGGCGAGACATGAAATCTACAACGTTAACGTTCCCAGTCTCGGGCAAAGCGAGGCCGCTATCTTTCACA